>JAMKPZ010005622.1:0-30598 GCA_024699675.1 Amphibolis antarctica | reverse complement strand
TAAAAAAGAAATTATAAAAAAAATAAAATATTAAAGAATATTCACAAATTTTCTAAACTTTCCGTGAAGTACACAAACGACCTTAAAAAATTTTCCATTTCCTAATTTTCCTATTCTATTTTCAAAATTTCTTTTTCTCATATTTATGATAAGTACAAACGCAACCTTAAATGAAGGGCAGTGGTTTAAGCCAGAGCAACCCACTGGATTTTGAAGACCAGTTAGGTGTGACAACCCCATGGCAATGTAGGTTAGAACACATGGTTGAAAATCTGACCAAGGAGAATACCTGAATCTTGTCCACCAAACATATAATAATCCCTGTGGCAGAATAGGCAAGAAAACCCTTTTTCCTGCCCATTGATTAGGTATAGATCCATGCCACCCATTCATACAATAAAGAAATCTGACTGCAAATTAATTGTGAGAACAAGTGAAAAAGCCTGAAGAAGATGCACCTTGACTTACAATATCATATCCCAAGCTCTTTTTTCTAGACCATGGAAAACAATTATCCATATACTGCAAGCAAAAATTGGCTTTCTATATATATCTGTCTGTCTATCTATCTATCTATCTATATATATATATATATATATATATAGATTGGATGATCCAGATCGAATACCTATATAAGTAAACTTCTATAAATACCTATAGAATCATTATTCCTATATATATATACACACACACACTCTTGTAGTGCTGTAATCAACTACTTCTGCACACAACAATATAGTCATTACCTCCAAAAATAAACAATCTAGAATCACAAGAAAAAAAGCATGCCCAACTAAATGATGATTTCATCAACTGGCATCTAGTGGTTGCAAGATTGTAGCTTAATTGCCAAGGTAGTAATAAACAGATTAATAAGGGCACTAGTACAGAAAAGGAAACAACCACAGTGTGATAGCTTCGCTGCAAAGAGATTTAAAAACATTACTCAAAGGCTGTGGTCAATGCATGAGCAGTAGTGGATGCAACGCTTCAACGTCCAAGCTGAAATAAAAAACACAACGTGAAAGTGAAACAAATCATGAAACTTGAGGAAATAATAGATGTTCAGGATATAAAACATCAAGGTTTTAGCTTTGACACCAAGACAAAAATATTTTGCATTAGCATTATTAGGTTATACCGAATCAAAGAAGTTTCTTCAACATCACTGGTTTGTTAAATCATTTTTTCATGAATAACAATGAACACTTGGTGCCGCAACTGCATTATAGAGAGAAGCTACAAAGAGGCAGAACCTTACATTATGAGTCATGTTACACTGAATTACAAGATATGAATGAGGTATTGGTAAATTGCATTCAATAACATTTTAGAAATATACATACTGTTGTATACGTATACTTTCCCTTCCAGCCCCTGCTTCTGTGGAATATATTGACAACAATTTTTATTTACAGAAAAAAAAACCTTTAAAGGATGGGCTATAGGGGCATCTATGATATTGATCTGTTTCACCACATAAAACAGGGGAGACCTTTCTTAAGACTCAAAAGTTATGAGTTAAAATTTCCACGATATCTTTGAAGTGGCGAGACTTTTCTTAAGACTTAGAAGTCTCAAGTTCGAACCCCCACTCAAACAATACTATTCGAAAAAAAAAAAGGAGAGACAGCCTCTGGTCAATGACATGTAGCCCAAGGGTCGATGGTTAGGCAAATGCATCAGTTTGCCGTCTAGTCAACTGTGAATAGATGCCATCTTGGGAAAGAAGGCCCCGATGGTCTCCAACCTGCATGTGCATGAAAGAAATGATATTGTAAGAACATATTTCGCTAGAATTCACATATTGCACCATAAATAATCATTCATATTTCAGATGGTAATGGTTCAGCTTGCTTTAGATTCTATATTTATTAAATATATATAGTTTCGCTCGATGGTTGAACTACTTATTATATCAAGGAAAAAATTATGAGAAAGCTATAACTAATAGGAGATCATGTGAAATTAAAAAAATGATGACTAGTTTTTAAGGTCTGCCATCACTATCATGACAAGGTTGTGACAACTTGAGTTTCTTTACTCTCTCTCTTACTTCTAAAAAAACCTAAGTTGTAATATCATATAAAGAGACTACGCTTCTAAAATAGTGGAAGAGTAGATTGATCTATTAATAAAGACAATGCTTCAATATACAGAAGTTACAAAAAAGAGACTGGTAAGTGAGGAAAAAATGTGATTGATTCACTAAAAAGAGAGGGTCACATAAAAAATACTTCTTGTTAAATGGACTCTTAAACAGATATCCATCTCTTAAATGGATTTCTATTTAAAAATTCAATAAGAAAGGAATAAGACCAATAAGACCCTTTTATAAATAACTCTACACTCCCCCTCAAGTTAAAAAATATTTATTGATCATACTTAGCTTGTTACAAAGGGACTCGAACACACCATAACTCAACCCCGTAATAAGGATATCTGCTGCAAATTGCTCAGAAAATGGAGTGGAGATTATCCCCTTTACCACTAAGTCTTGAATATAATGATAATTGATTTCAATGTACTTATTACATTTATAGAAGATTTTGTTCTTTGCAATATACATGACAGTTTGATTATCATAATACATAAGCACTAGGTCATAAATTGCTTTCCCAAACTCACTAAGAAGATACCTATGCCCATGATGACATTCAACATGTTGGACCTTTTAAAAAAAGTAGTAACTTAGCGAGTGAACCCAACGAAAGGATTGATTGATCCTTTTGTTAGATCGGTTGATCTAACCCCCCTAAACTTAAAAAATAAATTGGATTGAACAATTAGTAGATCCACCAACTATCCATAAAAACGGATTGTTCAATCCATCGTATTTTCAAAAATACAGTAAGTACCAATATCGTTTAAATGGAAAATTGAGATGGATCACCAAAATTTTGACGATACATTGCGATTTTTAAATCCATGGCAGTTGGTGCTAAAGATGAAGCTACAAGAGAATTAGACAAATCTATGGCAACACATGCCCTTGCAGGTTGCCTAAAATTTTCCTAGAATTGTTCTAGTCTATAATTTGTTCTACCACAATTTGTTGTTTCCTAATTGACCTTTAACAATCATGGTTGCAAATTCATTTTGAGAATTGGTCTTAATAACCTTAGGACCCAAGTAAAGGCAATGGAGAGATTAAAGGTTGTGTCACCACCAAATATCTAACCAAGGACTTGAGACACCAAATCAAGTGGGAGGCTGATACCATCTTGATGTCGTGACATCTATAGCAATTAACTAATAAATTTCCAATTCCTAAAATAGTGATCTCATTATGCTAAAATATTCTTGCATTGATTGCCCAACCATGTGTAAGAAAAATCTTTGTTTGTAAACTTCGTACACCTGAAGAATTTTTTTTTGTGCCCAAACATTTTTCTTAAAATTTTCCAAATAACTTTAGCCAAATGAAGCACTAATGACCCCACGAGCGCTATTGGTCTTCATACTATTCTCCAACCAACAATTACAGAGTCATCTATACATCACTTATCATATGCGACATCCTTGATATCTAGTGGAGGCTTTGTAAGATGATGGGTTTTCCTCTATGTAGCAACAAGGGTTTGGAAGCTTTTGGCCCACATCAGGTAATTTCACTCATTCAACTTTTCCGTAGTACCAATGAGTTGACAAACAACAAATTTCTTGTGAACCATGAAGTATCTCTAGCAAACATCCTAAGTAGCTCACTTTCACACCAATTTAGTAGAACTCAGTTAGTAGACTCCACACCAATTTAGTAGAACTCAGTTAGTAGACTCCCCTAACACCACAATTGAGAAAGAAAGGAGAGATAAGTCAACAAATCCCTCAATTGTTCACCTGCATTCACCAAGCCTTAACATGGGCCACCAAAGGAGATGACCTTGATGTGGGTTGCAAGTAGAGAGGACACATGTTGAAGACACTCAACATTGGGTGACGTATGAACAAATGTGGAGACATGACCAAAACAATAAAGGCATATGTGCATGCACACAGGAGAAGCTTAATAGGAACTACTTGAAGAGGCAGTAGTGAGGCTAGGAGGCGGTGTTAGGAAAACGTCCATTATATGCTTGATTTATAATGTGGTTTTAATGATGTTAAAAAGCAAGTCTATAAAATAGTAAAATTGTACAAAGTGTCAAGTCTAAGTCTAATATGAAGATGGAAGCTTAACTGCAACAAGGACACACATGTGAATCGAGACAAAAAGAAAAGAAGAATCAGCTAAGTCTCAAGCATCAAGAATCAAAGGAACTTTAAGACATAGAGTAGACTCAAAGGTAAATAGGTCAAAGGATCAAGAAAGTGTGTGTTTTGCGCTCTTGCTCTAAGAACATAATAATTCTAGGGCATGCATAATCCTCACCATATTATAAATATGTTACCAAATACATATCACTACATTTAGACTTTCTATTACAAGACATCAATCTTTGAGACCTCCGAATGGTAGAAATGGGTCTTGAGCTACTGCATGCTCGCCCAATGTTTCCTGTCGATAGTTGACGAGAATTCGAGATAAGAAAAAGGGTCATTGGTTGAAGAGTTGTGGATTATCCACGTTGGCTAAAGGATAATCCACTGGGCGTTGATTTTGCGGCGACAATCGACTGAGAACCGGTGGAGACCTCTCGACTTGTCTACAATGACGATGAATCTGGCGGAGACCACTCGGATTCGATTTGTTCGTTGTGGAAACACAAACAAGACAATGGAATAAGATTGATCCACTAAAAAAAGTATATCCAACACCATGGTACAGCTAGTATTTACAACTAGTTGTTAGTTATAACCACCCCAACTGACTGTAACAGTTTACATACGGTTACATTCCTCCCCCCTTAAGTAAAGTGTCTCCCTCGACACATAATTTTGGCCATTGCATTGCTAGTAGTTGGTATGGCTCCTAGGTGGCTTCCGTTTCATCTTTCCCTTTCCACTGAATGAGTAATTCCACTTCCAGTCATCCTCTCTTCTTTAAAATACGTCAATCCAGGATTTTTGTTGGTTCTGCTTGCGTGGCTGGCTCTGATCTAAACTCTGGCAGTGTCATGGTGACCGATTGATCCCTAATCTTAGCCTTTAGTAACGACACAAGAAACACTAGGTGCACTTGTGCTCCCTCTAGTAGTTGCAGACGATAGGCGACCTTCCCGATCCTCTCCTTTACTTGAAATGATCCGTAGAATCGGGGCAATAATTTCTTATGCCCGTTATCTGCTAGAGACTTCTGTTGATAAGAATGGAGTCGTAAAAACACCCAAGTCCCTACTTCGAATTCTCACTCAATCCTTGTGTGGTTCGCTATCTTCTTCATTCGATTTTGTGTTGCCTACAAGTTTCGTGTGAGCTCCTGAAGGAGTTCGTCCCTATTTTGTAAATGGGTTTCCACTGAAGACACATGGCAAGTCTTTGGTTCATAGCTGACCAATTCCAGTAGTGGTCTCTCGTAAACAATTTCGAATGGCGTCTTTTGTGTCGAGTGATGGTCTCTCCTATTATGATGATACTCCGCCCAAGCTAGCCAGGAACTCCATTCAGTTGGCTTGAACGCGTAGAAACACCTCAGATATTGTTCTAGTCTTCGATTTACAATTTCTGTCTGCCCGTTGAACTATGGATGATACACAAAGTTGAAGTTGAGCTTTGTCTTCGCTTGCCCCATAGCTGGCTTAAGAAGATGGGATCTCGATTGGACACAATTGCGGACGGATACCCATGTAGAGAGCAACTGTATTGGTTGTGAAAGGATGTTTTAAAGGTGAAAAATGAACATATTTCGATAAACGATCAACCACCACCAATATGGTGGTGTACCCATTGCTTCTTGGTAATCCTTCCACGAAATCCATCGATACTTCGTCCCAGATCTATGTAGGAATTAGTAGCGACTATAACAATCCAACCGGGTGAATGTTCTCCATCTTCATCCTTTGACATAAATCACACTCATGGATGTGCTTCCGCACATCCTCTTTCATCCCTGTCCACTTAAAAATCGATGCAGACGTCAATACGTTCTTTCAAATCCATTGTGACCCCTACGAGGTGAATCATGGAATTCCTCTAGTAGTTTTTGTTTCAGGGGGGCTATTTCTCCAATTATGAGTCTTCCTCGATCATATAGCAAATCTCGTTGCTTGTTGTAATGGCTATCGTCTAACTCTCGCTTCCTCCATTTTTCCATCAGCTCTTGCAAATCAAGTTCCCTATGGAAGTCTTCCCGAGCTTCTTGAACCCAATCTCTCTCCAAGACTGCAACTGTATTTGCGGAAACTTCCTCTTCATCTTCTCGCTCACCGCACCTTGACAATGCATCGATGACTTTATTGCTCGATCCTTTCTTATATTCTATTGTGAAATCATAACCCATTAATTTTCTTATCCATTTTTGCTGCGCCAGTGTGTTTATGCGTTGTTCCTGCAAATATTTTAAGCTTCTTTGATCTGACGTCACTATGAACGGTCTTCCTAAGAGGTAAGGCCGCCATTTCTAGATGGCAAAGAGCACAACTTGCATCTCTTTCTCATGTTCCTTTCTCATGTTCCTTGAAAGCTTTGCTAAGGTAAGTGATGGGGTGCCCCTCTTGCTAGAGGACAACCCCTACTCCTCTATCTGACACATCCATCTCCACGATAAAGGTCTTGTTAAAATCTGGAAGGGCCAACACTGATTCTTGAGTGAGAGATTGTTTTAGTTTGGAGAATACTTCCTCTTCATGTTCACCCCAATGGAATCCACCCTTCCTCAACTAGTGTGTTAAGGGTGAGGCTAGTATCCCATATCTTGGAATAAACCGTCGACAATACCCTGTGAGGCCCAAGAATGCTTGTAGATCTTTGACTTGTTTTGGTGTTGACCATCGTCTGATGCTTTCAATCTTGTCTTCTTGTGGCCAAACTTTTCCCTTTCCTACAATGTCCCAAATACTCAATATTTTCAACGCTGAACTTGCATTTGCTTTTCTTGCAAAACATTTGTTGTCCTTTAGAACCTGCAAGACTTGATGTAGATGATGAGAATGTTTTGGAAGTGTAGCACTAAAAACTAAAATATCATCAAAAAAGACAAGTATGAATCTCCATAAAAAGGGACGAAATATCTGATTCATCACTGACTGCAAGGTTGACGGCACGCATTGGTCAATCCGAACGGCATGACCACAAATTTATAGTGACCTTCATGAGTACGGAAGGCTATCTTTTCGATATCAATGGGGTGTACTCTTATTTGGTGATAGCCAAAGCGTAAGCCTAAGTTTGAAAAGATTCTGGCGTGTGCCAATTAGTCTAACAGTTCTTTAACCACCGGAATAGGGAATCGATCCTTAACGGTGTTTCGATTTAACTCCTAGTAGTCGACACAAAATCTCCATGTCCCGTCCTCCTTTCGAACTAAAAGAACTGGGGCTAAGTGCGGGTTGGTGTTGGGTCGTATAGTTCCTGCTTGGAGGAACTCTCCCACTTGCTTCTTGATTTCCTATTTTTGAAAGTAAGGATACCTGTAAGGAGGCATAGAAATTGAGATGTTAGTATCCTTCAGTGGGATTCGATGGTCACCCTCCCTTTCTAGAGGTAATTCGGATGGGAACTAAAATATTTCTTCGAATTTCTTTAGTATGTTCTGCACTTCTTCTGGGACTTCGTTTGACTATTTTTCTTCTTTTGCTAGCACTGCGAAGATCGCCAGGATGCCAACTCCCATTCCCGCTGAATTTCCATGGTTGTCTTCTTTAACGTTTTTGCCTCTAATGCCCTGCAACTTAATCTTTTGGCCTTTTCTCTTGAACTACAGTAATTTCTTATCGAAATCCCACCCGGCCATGCCGATTTCTTCTAACCATTGTGCTCCCAGGATTAAGTCATATAGTCCTATCTTCATTATCTTCACGTCGATATGGAATTGGTACCCTTGGCTCTCCACTTTTAGACCTTTCCATTCCCCTAAAATTTCCACCGTCAATCCTCCGACCACCCTTGCTTTTGAAGTTTTCCAGGTCACTTCTTCCTTATTTGGTGGTACAAGTTGAGGATCAACAAAGTTATGTGTTCCCCCACTATTAATCATTATCAAGATCCGACGATCTTCTAAGTGTCCCCAAAACTTCATCGTCTACGGTCCTTCCCCCCTTGCAATTGCATGAACGGTGGTTTGGATCTCTTCCTCCACCTCTCCCTTTTCCATAGGCTCTTCTTCTTCCTCTGTATTGTCAGGCTGCACAATGAACAATGTTTGGTTTTTGCATTTATGCCCTTTTGACCACTTTTCATTATAATAATAGCATAGTTGCTTATCTCTCCTCTCCTTCATTTGCTTGAGTGTGAGGAATTTCTTGATTGGATTATTGTTGGTTGTTCCCTAATCTGTCCTTCCTAGCTCATCTTTAACTTTTCCTTTCTTGATTGCTGCAACCTTAGCTTTGATCACCGCTCGATAACGGTTCCACTTTTCTTCTTGCACCCAAGCCCCCTTCATTGCCACCATCAATGTCTGTGGGTTGGCAGCTTGAACCTCGGCTCGTATCTCCTCTCATAGTCCACTCACAAAGATTATTGCTGCATCGACATCACTCATACGGGGAATGCGATTTATGATCCATTCAAAATGAGCCTGATACTCCCTGACCTTACCGACCTGCTGCAATTTTGATAGTTTGGCCAAAGGTTGTTCTAGGTCCTCATTTCCAAATCTGATCGTTACATCCTCCTTGAACTCCCTCTAGCTTGTTCCCGGATTCACTAATTTGTAGCGATTAAACCACTGTATCGCCTCTCCTTCTAGATGAAGAGAGACGTATCTCATCTTCTGATAGTCCAAAATGTAAAATGCAAAGAACCTCTCGACCCTTAGAATCCAACTTCCCGAATCTTCCTCATCAAAGAACATCAGAAAGTTGAGATGGATTGAAGTCCTTCGCAGGACTTCCTCGTCGTGAGGATGAATGCTATTCTCCCTTATCTGATCCCCATTTAGATCGTTTCGACCAAATCTTGGAGAGGTTGCATTTTGCGACCCCATTATTAACGTGTGCACAACGTTCATCAACTCCCTGATCGTTGATTGGGTTTCTTTTTGACAATGAATCATTGTTTCCTTGATCTCTGCTACCATGATGGTCACCAACGATGATCCCTCATCGTGCCTCTCTGATACCAGGTTATTACAAGACATCAATCTTTGAGACCTCTGAACAGCAGAAGTGGGTCTTGAGCTACTACGTGCTCGCCTGCCCAATGTTTCCTGTCGATAGTTGACGAGAATTCAAGACAAGAAAGAGGGTCATTGGTTGAAGAGTTGCGGATTATCCACGTTGGCTGAAGGATAATCCACTAAGTGTTGATTTCACGGCAACAGTCGGTTGAGAATCGATGGAGACCTCCCAACTTGTCTGCAACGACGGTGAATCTGGTGGAGACCACCAGGATTCGATTTGTTCGTTGTGGAAACACAAACAAGACAATGGAATAGGATTGATCCACCAAAAAAAGTATATCTAACACCATGGTACAATCGGTATTTATAACTAGTTGTTGGTTATAACCACCAGAACCGATTGTAACAGTTTACATACGGTTACACTTTCACATAGAAAAACAGATAACCGAATGGTAAAAATCAGTTAACCGTTTTCACCGAAGGAAAAACTTATTTACCAAGTAACCTGAAAGATCCACCAGATAGTTTTTCCGTTGATGAGACACCGAATAATCTGGAAAGAAAAACGGAAAACCCGTTTTATTTTAAGACCATTTTTCAGCCTTAATTTCCAAACTTTTTGTAAACCTCAATTTTTGTGACTATGTTGTAAAACAATGTTACTACACCTTAGAACTACAACACTTAGGTAGAAATTTTCATTTTAAGGATAGTTTCATTCCCTATAGAAAAATTTGGATAATCATTTCTTTAGAAACAAAATTTTGTTTTTCTGTCCCAGGCTTTTCAATCTTGTCTAGAAATAGGACCCTTAATCACGGATTAATGCAACCCTTTTTGCAATCTTGATTCTCTCTATGCATAAAGCTTTCATTCTTGATTTTCAATCTACATTAAATCATTTTAGTCTTACTAGTGCATAATTCATCAAACATCATTTTTAGCACACTTTTTCAAGTGAACGATTGTAAATTAGTTTTGGTTTTTCATTGTTTTGGTTTGGGTTTCAAACCATAAAACTCAAGTGGTGTACTCTTTGTGAGTAAGAATGATTGGTTGAAAAGTTTGACCTAAAATTCTTGTAAGTTGGTGTGTTGAACCATAAACACCTGATTTTGGCTGGTTGAGGAGTTCAACCATAAACTCCTGATTGTAGTTGATTGTAATTGATTAATGGTGATTTAGTATAAAATCAAGTTATTTTAGCTTGGGAGTGGATGTGCCCATTTAAGGAACCACTTAAAAATTTCCTGTGTGCCTTGTGTCCTTTTGTTATTGTTTTGATTTACACTATCAACTCGTAAAATCATTTATAAGTTTTTAAACCCGTTATTCACCTCCCCTCTAAAAACATTATCGATCCTTTTTCAGGCAAAAGGGTTGTCGAACCTATCAATAAGGACATGTTAGGAGTGGTGACGATGATGATCCACAAAATCAATGATGACAATAGGATGGACATGAATGAATAGGGCTAGAGTTTGAAGAAAGAAGGGGTAGACTAGGAATGCTCTAATATCATGTGGTGAGAAAAATGTGATTGATTCACTAATGAGGAGATTAAATATAAATACATGTAGTTAAATGAACTCTTAAATTGATATCCATTTAACTCAATAAGAAAGGAATAAGATCAATAAGACACTTTTATAGACAACTCCACAGAGATAATTACATAACAAGTAATGAGAGATTAAACTACAAGAAATCCTAACCTACCTTATGGACCTATATAAGGATCCACTTATTCATATACCCTAACAAAGATTTTACTTTTAATAAGACTTAACTAAACAAATACAAAGAATAATAATGCCTTGTACTCTTAAATTTTAATTAAATAAAAATGCAAAAATTCTGAAATTAAATTAAGCAACATATAAAAAATCCAATAAAACAAATATAGGCAATTCAACTAAAAAATGATTGTATAAAATATTAAATACTAATCATAAACATGAACATAACAAAATATTGTGAATAAAACAAACCGGATATGCTAAAAGATCCATTTATTAAGGTAAATGACTAGGCATGCACAAAAATATATAAAGAATATAATCTGCAAATATCAATACATTAAATATATGATGATTGCAATGACAAAGAAATTGAAATAAATATATCAATAATATAAAAAAATAATAAAAATGTTAAAAATACAAAATAATATTAACAAAACTTTATAAGAAATTAACGTTCTGGACGTTAAACACTGCTTGGGCACCTAGGTAATGCCTAGATTCCCACCTTAATATGGCACTAACTAATTTTGTAGATACAACATACCTCAACTATTCTACCACCATCCATCACTATTATTCTGTCTGCAGCTCGAATTGTTGATAATCTGCAAAATGGGGCATCATGTTATATACAATACTTTGCTCAAAATGTATACACTACTGGAAGTTTCTTTAAATTTTAAAATCACAGAATATTCTACCCCAATGGCAAGGTATATGAAGCATGATTGACCTGTGGGCGATGACAATTACAGTTCTCCTTGCCTTGGATCCATTTTGAACTGCACGCATAACTCCCTGAAAAATATGAAAAGAAATGCCTCATCTAAATGTGATGTGTGCTAAAACTGTTTTTGGCCTAGACATAAAATGTTAAGGTACTTTATAAAAGTACCTTAACATAATGTTCACTTTCTGCATCAAGTGCACTAGTGGCTTCATCCATAATTAAAATTGTGGGATCTCTAAGAATAGCTCTGGCTATGGCAATCCGCTGTTTTTGCCCTCCACTGAGCAGTGCATCATCAACAAGAGTATGATAACCATTGGGAAGTGACATGATGAATTCATGTGCAAATGCCTGTTTTGCTGCCCATTGTACATCTTTGTCGTCAATCTCCCTAGTGCACCCATACCTTATATTTGAGTTTACATCCAAATGAAAAAGGCGTGGTTCCTGCTAGAAACTGAACAGATTAAATGGACCTCACTATTCCTAATACAACAGCACGTTAAAGTTGACGATGCAAAGCTTGCCTGACCCACATATCCAACTTTTTCCCTCAGCCATTTTATATCCAGATCATCGATAGGGTGTCCATCAAATAATATCTATATATAAATGTGTCTTTCAATCAAATGTTCAAAGAAAATATAGATTCTTTGCTTTTTATCATAATTTAGTGCACCTATTGTTACCAAATGGACAAATAGAGAGTAGAAACTTCTAAAAAAGCCAAAGCCAAACTAAAAAAGTCCAGCATCCACTGAATGCAAAGAGGACCCTAATTCCCATGATCAACAAAGTAATATTGTTATTTTGGAAAGGAAAAATGAAGTGTTATTATTGCTAGGTGATTATATTATTACATATAAATTGAGTTTATCCATATAACATAGAATCCACATAATGCTGATAACTAATGACTAGTAACCATATTTGATACTTTCCCTTAAGCTGAAATATAGATGTTGATCATATCCAACTTGTTACATAGAGACTTGAGATATCAACTGTGATATTTTGGACCTTGTCGCAAGGGTAAAATGCAAATGGAGATAGATTACTGTGATTGTTGCCTGTGTAGCATACAAACTTATGACTTTTGCCATTTTGTAGCTTATTTTATATCTATCATGCACTCTATCATTTAATTGGGGACCTTCCCGTATATATTTCTTTTTTCATTTACTTTGTGACTTTGGATATTTAAGTTGGATATGTATTGGATTGTAACACACTCTCTTGTGATATTTTTTTTTAGTTCTTGAAAACTATACCCAAGCAGGGCATGGGCCAAAGAGAATGCAATAGATAGTCCTTCAGGTTGTTGTGGCATTTTTTTTAACTTGTCTAAGGATGATGAGTTGTAACTATTTGTCGATAGTACTTTTGTAATGTGATGCGATGTCAAAAGCTTATTTTGGTAGATGTGGTGTAAGATTTGACAATCTTATATTATAGTTGTGTTTATTTAAGTAATTTTTTTTTCACTGTAAAACATTTTTGCAAGTGTCTTAACCTAGCAATATTAGAGAGAAATTTTGAATGTACCTTATTTTAAAACGTGAATTTCTTTTCAAATATTGCGGTAATTGTCATATCACATTTTTTAGGGCATAACACCAACATTCAAACCTTTAGTATTGATGATATCACTAATCACCAAGTCATGCAAATAATAGTCATAGTTATTGAATTTAAGGCACCAAGGCACTTGGGTGGTAAGCCATGGTGCCTAAGCACGGGAAATGAGGAAAAAGGAGGAGAGGCAAATCATCAAGAGGGGGGAGGAAGCAGATTCCTTGGGCAAGGGATCACAAATTAACTATTTAAGACTCAACGTTATCTAATAATTTGCCTCATTAACATATTAAGAGTCAAAACCATTTTATTATATGCATATATACCATGTAACTCACCTGTCCGCAAGTTGGTTTGTATAAACCAAGAAGAAGATTAACCAGTGTACTTTTTCCACTTCCACTAAGGCCAACCTAGGTAAGAAAAAATCATAAATTTGTAACCAATGGGCCAACCTAGGTAAGAAAAAATCATAAATTTGTAACCAATGGTAATAGAAGGGATAATTTTTACTTACAACTGCCAGCACTTCACCTGGAAATATTGTCATGTTGATGTACTGTAGAGCTACAATCTGGTCATATTTCAAATATTACAATCAATTAGAGACATGCAAGTTTCTGCTTCAAAAGGCTACAACAAAGAGATAATCATTCAATGATTGTAGTGAAGAATCCATGGTTTTTGTCAATAGAAACCTTTATTTATTAATTTGTAAGAATGAGCAATGAAATAATCTGATGGTATTGAAAAGTTACATAATTTTTTGAATTGTGCTGCCAAGTCCTTAGGTGATGAAAAATAAAAAACACTCACATCTTAGTTTGTGAATATAAATGCTAAAATCTGCAGAAAATGAGATTCATCCCAACTCTAAAAAAATCTGTGGAATATAGATACGAAAGACATGTAACGTATCATATGTTTTAACTAATGACACATTTAACATAGACATTAATAATTTAATTTTGTGTAAGAACACCAAAAAGGAAACAAACATTAACTTGACTCTAGAAGACCCCTCTGGAAACAGGAATATACAGTACCATTACCATATGTTTTTTCGAAAATCCAGCTCTATCTTATGTAGATACAATAAGAGTCGAGATATGAATATATACTATTATAAACAGAACCAACAATAATCCAAGTCATAATGTTTTACTACATGGGGTTAGTCACATGAACCTTTTTCTTCCAAGTATTTCTATTTACTATCAAATTTTCAGTTAAATAATATAAATTTAATTTTTTTTACAATTCCTAACAAAGTAGCTGTTGGCCTACTTCTATTTCTTTTAGTTTCTTCTATGCTAATTAATTATCCTCTCCTAATTGCATCTAAGCTGATTTTCTCTTATTTTATCTTCAATAGGTGCAACTCCCACTCTATTCCTAATAAAAACCTTTTTTAGATTATCTCTTATGGTATTAACATTTATCCATCTATGTATACACATCTTAGTAACACTAACTTATTATAGACATAAAAAACCATTTTTAAAAAACACTAGAATCCTAGATACCTATGTAAGGATAATTATATTTTGCCATCTTAGAGAGCATATAAAATATATGGACAGAAATATAGCTAAATTACCTCTTATTACATACCAAATGTCAATTGCTTATAAGCTTTAAAATTAACTAGCACAGATAGATGATCATAACAGTCTAACCATGGTCATATAATATAAAAAATAAAAACTTCTCATCATTAAGAGAAATATGAGACCAAAATGAAACACTAAAAATGTAGAACATGTTACTGGATATATTAGCTTACTCTCGGTCTTGAAGGATAACTAAAAGATAAATTGACAAACTCAATATGTCCTGCTAGCTTTTCCAGTTCCACACCTAATCAAAAATATTAGAAAACACTTCAAGAGAGAGTACATATTGAAAACTTAATAATTTTAATTGCTAAGATAAGAAGTTTTAATTTAAGAAAAATTGGATGCCAGCATCTCAATGCAAATGAGTATTGATAGCATGTCTAGGGCCACTAAACACAAAACATACAACAAAATTATAAAATGAATAAATATTGGAGGCTAATTATCCACCATCACTATGGTTTTCAAAGATACAAGAGAAAAAGAATACCACATTTCATTGTAGAACCTAGAGAACTTAAAAAGGCAAGGATAAAGGCTAACTGGAGATGGCGTCAACTTTTTAGAAGAAGGCAAATGTATTGATTCAAGAACAGAAGATATACACATAAAATTGATGATTCAATCCAACTGATTGAGTTGTTTGCATACTAGGGATTGAATGTGAGTAATTCCCTAAATATGTAGTGCATTATTTGACATTACAACTTTTCAAAAAAATTATTTAACATTATGAAGGGAAAGTTCATCATTTGACATTAAAAAATCTTTCAAATTTGGTTGTTAAGTTCTGAGACTCCCAACAGTGTCAACAAACAACTGAAAAATGGTCATCATTCCACATCAGAAGACTGTACCCAAAAAAGCTAAAACAATCTACTGACTTTAGCCATCATCAAGAGATTCCCCTGTATGTAGAAGACAATTTATATTCAAGGGTAGCCCATCAAGTGAGCACTCAATAAGTATATATAGAATGATTTTTCTAGAATGAAAGATCCAGACAGGAAAAACTGCAGTAACCTCTTTGATACTCCTATTTAAATAATGAAATTAAACCAGATAAAAAAAGTACATAGCAATCAACAAATTGTAGGTTGATCCCATGTGAGCAACTGGATACAAATGTCAATTTAGGATAAGTTAAAGTACACATCTTCTGTTCCACAAAGACTCTGGCATGGTTTAACTTTGAGAATGTTTTTTACAAAGGTTGGGTGAAATCCAAAAAAGTTTGATCTATATATCTAACACATTCAGGCAGCATTTTCTTGCCCCAAGGGAAGCAAAACTTCTATCCACAAGATTAATGCATTATTTATATATTAGTTTGATGCTATGAAATTTCCACACTTCTATGTGCATGCCTTTTGTAAGGAATTGCCTGCTTGGTGAGAGATTCATCAATTGGAACACCTTTTCACTAGCCCCAATAGACTGTAACAAAGATGTCCAGTTGTCCGCCAGCCTCCATGTTGAATAAATCAACCATTCAGAATACAATACAAATTTTGTAAGTTGTTCTGCAGATATATGACCAGACATTACAGATGCACCTCCAATCAGAACAGCAACAACCTATGAAAGTGACTTGCACAAATCAAATTGAAAATACAAAATATATGTTGAAGACATGATTAAGTGAATGAAAAATCACACTCCAACAGATTTTGATCATGAATGAGCAATGTAGAACAAGAAAACGGGATCCTTTAATTGCTTCAGAACCTTTAAAAGAAACTATGTCATCCATTTGTTGACCAAGCTATCCAAACAAAGCTAAATGCAATCTCAAGTATTTTGATCAATATAATTAAGGAAATCACCAATATTTCAGCTTGTTTTACAATAGATGTCATACTCAACCATAAAATAAGAAATTAGCAACGTAAAGGACAACGTAAAGGACATCCAAAGGCATTAGGCAGAACAAGCATGTTTTTCAGAATATAGAAATTCCATATTGTAGACAGCTTAATAGCATGTCTAACTGTTATTTCTCATCACCCAAGCTCTTCTCATCCAAAATCAAAGAACAGTGTATTCCTCAAAAAAATAAAAGTAAGTGTATTCCTCTAACAATCATTAAGATTAGTTTCTTTAACTTGAATTTATTATAACAAAACAGTAAAAATTTGTCAAATCATCTCATATTCTAATTTCATGAAACTTAAACAGAACAGTTGCAATACTATAGTCACTGGATGAGATCTTGAAAGTCAAGAAATAACCTGAGTAGAATGATAAAAAAAGCTTAGGCTCAAACTCCAATTTCCATGTGCAACACTCTGTCTCAAACTTATATCAGCTAATTTCTCCAACCATTTCCCGTATCTGCAAGACTACAACATAACTAAAAACCACACAATCTGATTCTTTGTATGCATACAGCAGATATTACAGAGAATAAGGATTTCTATTTATTACCTTGCAAATTCTTTTTTCCCTGTTCCATAAACTCTTACTGTCCTTATTAAAGACAACGCTTCTTGGGAAACCTGGATTTTGGCATTGTCACAGATGATGAAATTTGTTAATATCAGTAATATTTAATTTTCACGAAACATACAACAAAAGAGAGAATCTGACGGCACTTCATTGGCCTTTGCATTGCAATCCTGGTTTGATTTTGCTGCCCTTTTCTGGAACCTACTCAAAAAATAGCAATTATTTTTTCAAGACCAGAAGACAAGACACTGAAAAAAGCAATAGAAGTAATACATGGAAAAGTCTATGCATCTAAATTGAAATAAATGAAACCACAACACAGCAATGCGAGACATTTACAACGAACTGGCACATAGAAATTGCAATCACATGGGTAGCATCAAAGGGCCTTCTATGATCACTTGGACATGATCATGCAACTCACAAAAATTGCAGCCATTTAATGAGTCAGACACATTTAATTATCAATTAGCCAAGCCCCAAACTATAGGATACACTATAAAATTTCCCTCAAGACCTTGACAACTGAAAACAGGGAAGGAAAAACAGCTGTTCTACAGTATTATGGAATTAAAGGAGATAATATATATACCTAGGGTGATTAGGACCTGGATTAAATGGATATCCAATAACCCATTAACCCATATAACTAATAATCTAACATACCCTCTTAAAGTAGAACATATATATCCAATATGTTCAGTTTGTTACTCTAGGATTAGGAAAAACAAGAAGTGTGTTTTCCATTGATAAGTTATAATTATATACAAAATGTATATGGATCTCTAAGATCCGATTACCCATTTACACCATTTACATAACACTATTCAGCACTTCTCCTGACTATACAAGTGAAAGAGTCCTAGCTAGTTACATAAACCCTTGAACACACTGGTATCAAGGCCTTTAGTGAAGATATCTGCAAGTAGTTGAAATGACTAAGTGTAACAAGTAATGATAGTCCCTTTTTACACAAACTCATGAAGATAGTAGTAGTCAACTTCAATGTGCTTAGTATGCTTATGAAATATGTAGTTAATAGCAATATATATAGCAGTCTAATTATCACAATACATGATCGTGGAAAGGAAAATGGAAAATCTCATTTCTGTTAAAAGAGATCTCAACCACACCATCTCACTTGCAATTTGAAATATAGAGTGGTATTCAGCCTCTGTACGAGACTTTAAGATCACAATTCTCTCCATGAAACCATATTACCGCCTACATAGGTGCAATAACCTGAAGTTGATTTTCTATCTTTATTACTAGCATAGCCTAAATCAAAATAGGCAATTACATAATTCTGTCCATACTTGGAGTAGACTAGACCCCTTTCAAAATTGCCTTTGAATAGGAAAGAAGTCTTATTGTTCCTAGCTAATGTACCTTCTTTGGTTCATGCATAAACTAACTTAGGAGTCCAATAGCATAAGTAATATTAGGTCTTGTGATAGTCATAGATTAATCTACCAATTAACCTACAATATCTCCCCACGTCCTCAAACTGGTTTGAGGTCTCATCCTAATATTGTGACTTCTACTTGACTAGTGTAGACTCTAGCTTGCATCGTAAGAGACTTGTTTCCTTTAATAAGTCAAGCACATATTTTCTCTAAGATAGTATCATTTGTCCTTTGTGATAGGTAAACTCAATACTTAAAAAATATTTAAGTTAACCCAAGTCTTTGATAACAAACTCCTTCGCTAGAAAGGCTTTTGCATCACAAATACTACTGTCATCATCACTAGTCAAGAGAATATCATCAACATGAACAGCTAGAATAATGTGCTTGCCTAATGGATTTTTCTTTATAAAGATAGATAGATCAACTGCACATCAACAGAATCTATGAGAAATCATTACAAAATTGAGTTTTTTAAACCATGCACGTGGGCTTTATTTAATACCATAAATGGCTTTCTTCAGCAAATAAACCTGTGACTCTTCTTAAGCAACATACTCCAAAGGTTGCTCCATATAAACAGTCTCCTTTAAGTCACCAAAGAGAAAGACATTACTTAAATCCATTTGAGACAACCATCAACCACTATTTATAGCAAGAGAAAGCAATACTCAAATAAAATTCAGATGGACCACAAGAGAAAAATTCTCAACATAATCAACTATAAGTCTATATGAAGCCATGAGCTACAAGTCGAGCTTAATGGTGGTCCACCGAGCCAACCACCTTATGTTTGACAATGAACACCCATTTTCTTCCAACCACAGGAGTAACATCTAGGCAAGAAATAGGTTGTCATGCCCTTTGATTGTGTAAGGCTTACAGGGAGAGTAAGTGCTACCTCATAGTGCTTAGGAATAGATTATAATTGCATGGCAACTGTATAGGTGTGATCTGAATAGGCAAGAGAATTATAGAAAATATAATTGGAAATAGGGTATTGAGTAGTGGAGCAAATACCATTCTGAAGGGCAATGGATAGGTCCATAGAAGGTGGCAGATCTGCATCCAAGGGTAGAGTAGCAATCTAAGCCTTTGGTGGAGTTATGTGCTAACTTCGACATTGGTAAACCTACAAAGGACAAGGGTGTGCAACATCAAATGACATAGGTGGTCTTGGAAGAGTAGCATGATCAACCAGAAGGATTTGAGGTACCAGGTTAGAAGGACAAGAACTCTCCATGGAAGAGAAATATAGGGTGTCCTAAGAAGGCAGCATCATAAGACAAAATAACGCTAGAAGGGAAGATGATAACAATAATATCCTTTTTGAGTACAAGAATAACCAACAAAGACACTTGACAAACCAAGGAGAAACTTTATCAAGTCTACGAGTGAGATTCTTTACAAAAACTATACACCCAAAGACCTTTGAAGGTAAAGAGAACAATTCCTTGTGATAAAGACATTGAAGAGGAACATCACCCCTTCAAGGTGCAAAAAACATACAATTAATAAGATAACAAACAATGGAAAAGACATCAACCTACAAGGAATGTGACATATTCATATCAAACATCAAAATGCAAGTGACATCTAGGAGATGATGTTTATGCTCAACCACCCCATCTAAGAAAAATAATGCTACAGTGATTTCACTATAGCATCCAATGAAAACTGATGAAATAGAACACGAAAAATCAAGGAAAAATGACGAAAAACACAATAATCAAAATTTATGCCTTAAACAATGATTTAACAACATATTCACCAAGAATCAAATATATATACATTGATAATTGAAGTTCAACAAAAGGTTTTTTTTCGATTTGTTTCATGAACATTGGATCAAAATAAAAAGTTAAAATGATGATAATGTCACCACCGTTCGTTATTGAATCTCAATTGAAACGTCAATTTTGATGCAACCATGCTGCAATCGCCTTCGTCTAACATTGCAAACGATCAGTCTCTTAGCATGACGCATGCTTCACTCCAGTGCAAGCTGCTACAACAAAATCCCAACCACCCGCATAGTCCTTCGATGGTGTCTTGTCATTAGTCCACCTAAAAGCGCCCACTAGATCCCTTGTCCTATGCTTGGAAAAGAGTTGAGGAGAAAAGAGTAGAGCGAACCCCTGTCATTTCCTCCTCCTGTTTTTATAAGGAAGGACGTTTCATATCCTTTTGAAATAAAACATCCATTGCAAGTATATGGAAAGTCTTTAAATTTGCACACTTCATTTCATCATTTCCACTAATAACCTAGTCATATTCTAATTCACTTGTATTTTAAAAGTTTAATACTCTATGAATCCTATAAAATTACACAAAAATACGTTTCATAAAGCATAACTTTAATTAGAAAATCTCAACTATTTGCAATAAAAAGTATCCAATAATTACCCGTTTTACAAAAATAATGGTTAAGAAAATGTATAAAATATCACAAACACTAGTTATATGATTAAATGCGCTAGAATCTATTACCCAAGTATCGAAGGAGGTAGTTGTAACATAATTTCTTTGCACCACAAAGTGGGCTGGACCCTCACCCATAACACTCTGCACCAAGCCCAAGGCCTAAAGAGGACCAGGTGAGCCCTCTAAAGGCTTAAGTGGGCTAGATTAAGGTGAATGACCCTTTTAGCCTAAGGAAGAGTCACTATCTAATCTAAATGAAGACTAAATTAGAAAACTTATATGATGTATAATTACATGCAGGTGACATCGTGTCCAAAAGATAGAGCTCATGAAGACCCAACTAGAGTCTAGAATAAGCTTTCTGGGTATGTGTTTGGAACTAGTTAAGCACCCCACACACCCAACTTATTAGTTTCTTAAGTGGTCTAATAAGTACTAGTATATGTGGTGTATTTGTACACTAAGTATGAAATAGAGGAGGTATGGAGTTGGGCACTTTGTGGCCTAATAAATAAACCTTTGGGTTCAAGAGGAAAGGAAACTAAAGAAACCTAGGAAAGATCGTGTGAACATTTTCATATCTACGCAATTAGTTGGAAATGGACGTAGGTGGGCCAAGTCTAAATGGACCTATAGACTTACATCATGATTTTCTTGTGCCACAAAGCAGGTTAGACCTCCACCTACAAAACACTCCGCACCAAACCCATGGGCATAAAGAGGATGAGATGGAACCTCTAAAGATCAAGTAAGCTAAATTAAGGTGAACAGGTCTTTAAAGCACAAAGAGGAGTTGTCATCTAGTTAAATTAGGAAAACCTATATGATTCATCATTGCATACAAATGACACCGTGTTTCAAGGATAAAGTCTATTAGGGCCTAACCAAAGAGTTTGGAATAAACTTTTAGGGTACGCATGTAGAAGGTATTAAGCACCTCACACGCCCAACTTGTTGACCTCTTAAGTAGTCTATTAGGTGGTAGTTTATATGATGCACTTATGCATTTTATGTGTAAAATATGTGAAGGAAGATTTTAGGACTGTTGAGGCCTAAGGAGACATTGAATCTTTAGGCCCAAGAAGAAAGGGGCTAAAGAAACCTATAAGAAAGTTGTGATTATTTCCACACTTGTGTAATGGATTGGGAATGTATGATGTATATGCTCCAACTTGAGGGGGAGCGTTGGTAATTAAGTTTAGTTTGTGTGAATATTTTAGCAACTGTATGTGTTAACATTTTATCCTATCTTATGTACACTTTTCACCTTTCTTTTCCATAGTTTCCTTTGATTATAGGGGCTCAAAGGGGCAAAAAGTGGAGGGTTGTCAACAACTCCAAGTGGTAAGAAATAGGCCTAATGATGGCAGGAGGGAATGGCAATTATGTCAATAAGTGCAACAAAAATGAGGGTGGTGGGTGTAGCTGGCCAACAATGGAGAGAAGAGAGGAGGGATGAAAATGAAGTGGGAGGTGGTGATGCAATGCAACAAGCTAGCAATGACAACGACACTAGCACAAACGATGGCTCGGGTTTAGAAACCCTAGGTTCTATCTTGTGCTCTGACATCATGAAAATAGGGAAGAATAAATGGCCATTCTACTGTGTATGATGGTTAGGGTTTGGATTAAGTTGATATCCAATAACCCACATAACTAATAATCTAACAACAAATAGAACATTATTTACATGGTCGTATCCAAATTCATGAAAACAACATCATAATTAGAAATTTCTTCTAACAAATTTTAAAAAAAATGCCTTTTCCTTGGTGTTCAAAATTCCTACATCTTAAATTATGATGTTTCCTAGATGAAAATATTGACCACATGACTATAAATCACTTTTTTTTTTTGGAAAGAGATAAATCTTCAATTCAGCATGCAAGAATTTCAGATGACAAAAGAGAACTTGAACATTCAGAATAAGTGGATTTGAGATAGATAGCTAGATAAAGTAAGAATTCATAGATACAAGCATCTAAAGCTAGAAGTAAGAATTCAGAGATACAAATATCTAAAGAACATTAGTTGCCAGTCACTAAAAGTGAAGTAAAACTTACCTCCCATGAAATATCATTATGGTCAAAAGTGTAAAACAAATCAGTGAAGTAATCAAAGCAAGACGCCATGATAATGTCAACAAAAATAATAATGAACCGGATGCCTGGAAAAGAAAAATGAAAGAGTGGAAAAATTGTGCCATGTGTTCACATAAATTGACATTGTGGTTAATGAAAGTTACCTGCACTATGTCACGAGAGATTAAATTAAGATCATTTCCTATCACACGGGATACTTGCTGGCAGTCAGCTCCAAGTCTACTTGTCAATTCACCAACTGTTTTTGAATCGAAAAATGATATGTCCTGAATGGAATGTCAGAATTCAAGTGCAAATAGGCATGCTTATTTAGATTTCATATTTCTTGTAACAATTGCTTACTGCTTACCTGAGATAGCAGAGATGAATATAGTTTTTCTCTCATACGTTTAACCTGCAGAATGCTTGCTTGGCCATTATATGGTGGAGAATAAAAAGAATGGCTTGAACGTGAATTTCTTTGACATGAAAAGAGTAATCCACAAAAGTCCAAGCACCAAAACATACCAAGATCATGTTTGCAATTCCAAAAGTGCAACTTCGCAAACCACTGAAAAAATCAGTTTGGCTAAAATAGTCAAGACTATCACTTCATTATTGAAAGGGCTGCCATGTATGATAGTTTTCATGACTCATCAGAATAAATGTTGTAAGTGGGCTTTTCTGAAAAAAACGTAAGTAGGCAATTTTGAGGATATCAATTATAATTCTTATATTATAAAGTCAGAATACAACTCCATATAATCTACAAATGGGAACAGAATTGACTGCGTAGAACTATTGACTCTGAATGCAAGAGATTTTCAGAAAGGTGATAACTTCTGTAGAAATTAATTGAAATGGTGAAAAATATAGCATATTTTCACAGAAAAATTGGTTTCCCGTATTCCTTTAGCTTTGTATATTTGCTGGTGAAAGATTGAGGGGTCACCCTTGTTTGAAATCAAATCACAAATATTGTCTACAAAATTTCACAGAATACCTGCATATTCCAGAAGTGAGGCACAACAGGACTAGAAGCCGTGCATTTCTATGGAAAATGAGGGTATCAGCATTTTGAGCAGAAAAGATAGAAGCCGCTAAGAAGTTCGGTATTGAGATATCTGATAACTGTCAAGACAAAAGAAAACTAATACCTTGCAATTAAGGGTGTGGAAGAAATACATAAAACAACCATGAAAAAGGTTTTGTTCAAAACATTGAGGAAAAACCTAAACCATTGAAATCAGATTGTTACAAACAGACTCCTACAGATTTCATAATAAAACCAAAAAAACCTGGCTAAATGACAACAGAAGACAGAACCAAATAAGGCAGCAAATTTTTTAAAATATTATATAAAAAATCTATTTAGTGGTTTTCCTTGTCCCAGGGTAAGACCAAGACAATTGTAAGGACATTTTCAAGTCTACAGTCAAGCTCCCAAACCCTCATTGCATATTCCTACTTCCTTGGGTATAGTGCAAAATTTCAGGGTTCAACCACTGCATTTTACATTTTCAACAACTTTGGTAATTCAATCACTGACGTCTACTTACTTGCCCAAAAACGTTCAGTTTTAAGGACAGGGTTTTCTATAGAACTCAGAAATGCAAATACAAAGTTCTAGAAGGGAACTCTATACCTGAAATGATGATGAGTTATTGCGTATACCATAATAGTTGTGCATTTATGTCCATACTTTCACCTCTGTACATTCACGTCCCCGTCATTCTAATTTTCATATAATTGCATCATGTTTATTTGTGATTCAATGTCTAGTTCATCTCCTTCCTACATCTCCCTACATTGTTTCATAAATGTCAATCATGTCTGATAATTCATCATTATGTGTATGATATTCGTGAAGTCAACCTTCTAAATAATAAACACAATCCTCAAGTTGATGATTTGCCTTTAACAATTGCAAAATCACTTCCTAACACCTAGTTATCTCATTATCAACAATAACAACAATTTGAGCCATAATCCTATCACATGAATCCTTTTCTTTCAAGTATTTCTATCTAATGTCAAATTTTCTATTAAATTACATAAATTTAAATTTGTTTATACAATTCCTAATCAAATAGTTTTGAACCTACCTTTACATCTTTAGTCGCATAAATGTCAAAAAATCCTCCTAAATTGGTTTTGATGACATAAAACTTAATGATAAATATGTAACACGCATATGGTAGAATACTGGCAAGAAATTCAAAGAAAATCAAATCAAGTCAAAAGAGAGGCTTCAAGATCAAAGTCATGAAGAAGAAAACTGCACAAGTTAAGTGCAAAGGAGCATGGAAGGGTTGATTTAAAAGTTGAAGGATCAAGGCAATGTGAACTTTATGGGAATTTTAACTGATATTATGCGTTAATTGTGTTTAATTTAAGTATTGATGTAATAGGACTAAATGTAATCCCCTTAATGCTCTTGCACGTTACGATTATGATGTAGAGTACTTAGAATATTTGCATGTATTTAGAATTAATCATTAACTGAGTCCTTAAATGCATTTAACTTAAAATCCTTATTGTGGGAAAATCAACATATTGTTTCTGTAAAATAGAATACTAATTTTTGGATTAGGAGTGTAGGCAAACTCTGAACTCAAATCGGCATACTGATTTTAATATTGGCATACTATTTTAGAAGACAGTAGCTACTAAACCAAGAACAACATGCTGATTACATGTCATGTAATACCATTCTAGAGGACAAGTTTGCAAATGCTTACTGGAGCAGAAATGGTATATCATTACTGAAAAATAACATACCATTCATTCTTTAGAGTTCATATTGATTGGCATACCAATTAAGTCATCAGCATATAGCCTATCCTATTAGTAAAGTAGTGTTCAATGACCAACATATCAAATTTGTCATTGGTATATTGTTCACATCTCAAGAAAATTAGGCATCATGTGTCCAACATACAAAATAAACCACTGATACACTGATCCAACAAAAACTACAATTAGTCATTGAGTCTTCCATTGTTGGAATGCAAGTCCTATATAAGTAGATCAATAGGCATTTTGATGTACACTCTCACACCAAACTTTTGAGCTCAAATCACATTTCTAAGGAAATTTTCAAGGCTCACAAAGTTCATTTTAATTGTTGCATTCAAGTGTTTCATAGTATTGCAATTCAGGAGCACTCAAAGGGGAGTTAGAACAGAATTTGTCCGTAAGTTTTTCTTTTAATTTAAGGCTTAGCTTCTCTAGTTGTAAGGAAGACTCAGCTTGTGAGAAAGTTGATTGGTGGGTTTGCTAAGGTTGATGTGAAAGTTGGCCTACAACACTGGTTATAGTATAACGCTCAAATAGGAAGGCTAGAAGAGTGAACATAACCCCAAATTTGAGGTGAACAACCATAAATTTGCATGTTCTTACGGTATGCACTTCATTTTGGCATTAATCTTGCTATTTCTGAAGTTAAATTGCAACACATACATGTTCATTTATTCATACATTGTATTCATAGTTTAATTTCTCAAAAATAACTGAAAATTCACTATTCACCTCCTTTAGTGCAGTCATCAATCCTAACACTAAAAATATGACCAAACCAACTAAATTATTTTTTTCTAATCTTATCTTCAATAGGTGCAACATCTACTTCATTCCAAATAAAATAATTTTGGTTCATCCCTTGTATAATTACCATTCATTTATCTAAGCAAATGCATCTCAACAACAATCTCTTTATCAACCAATTTGAAAATTTCTAATGCTGATGTTGCATGTTGCCCGATGATGAATAGTTTCTACAACCAAAAAAATGTTGACCAAGATTAACAATTGACCATCAAGTTGTATATGTTGAGGTTTATGTACCAAGTATGTTAATCCATTATTTGTTTCAAATTTCATGGACATAGTGTTCCACACAAATTAAGGTACAAAAAATGATGTTCCACACAAATTCTATAGTTCAATATTTGTGCTATGAATGACTACAATGGATATGTGTCATATGGCATTGTATCATAAAATGCATCTCTAAGAGTTGCATGCTCTATTCACAAGCCTACTTCCAATTAGAGCATGCACAAGATCTACAAGAAAAACAGTAACTTATTTTCCATTCTCTCTTCACAATGCAATCACAATATCAAAATAGTGCACTCCCCATTCAAATGCACCTTCACCTTCCAGCAAGCTTCACCTACAACTTTCAATGCAGTAGCCTTTGTGTAGGATTTCAAATGCAAAGGGAAGGGGATTCAACTCTTGTTAGAGAGGATTTCAACCAAGAAAGTGAGTTTGAATGGTGGTAAATGAATGTGTGGATTACTCATAAGCTTAATCATACACAATATCTAATGGATAGAATCAAATGGTAGATGCAAGGGGCTAAATAGATAGAATTATCGTAAATACCATGTACTTATTAAAAAATGAACAGAAAGATCAAAATGTCTAGTGAAAGAACAAGAGAAAATTAAACATCACTTTTCTTTAATATGTACTTTATAGCTTGTATGGTTATTATGTTCAACTTCAGCATCATATTTGGATAATTTAACATCAAAGTTTCAATGTAAATCTTTTATGTTTGAAGGTTAAGAAAAGTATGTGCATCATAAAAGAAGGAATTTGGCATTTAGCAACCGTGCAGATGCTATAACATCAATGTTTAGAAGTTGAATTTTTTCTAAATATTTCTTTGTTAGAAGGTCAAAAGATGCACCTGTTAAAAAAAGAATATTAATTAATCCAGAAAAAACTCAAAGTAGAATTACGTAATTTAAGAATTTTACCTTAGAAAGAAATATATGAAAGAAAAAGATTCATGCAACCCGTCTCACATAGTGGGATTATGGCTTGGGTTATTATTGTTGTATTTTCTATTAGAACTCAACACCTTTCGTGATGCAAAATTTGCAGTTGGACCACTGAATTTACCAAGAAATTAAGAAAAAATAAAAAATCTAGCAACTTAGAATAGTGCCACCAACAAAATTACGTCCTCATTTTATAACGATTTTTAAGAGGAAAATGACCTAAATTCAAAATCCAGCAACATCAACCATTACCAAAACTAAAAACTTAGAACAATGTCAAAGCTAACCTTGAAAGATATTTTGGAGAGAGGTGAATTTTGGAAAATATCATTTAGGAATGATATTTAAAAAGAAAATTCTTTCCTAAGCCATCCAAGTCATGTTCAACATATTTGCATATAAAAGTTACATTGACTAGATTCAAATCTAATCACTTCAATCGCATTGGAGACAGAAATCATACGTGGACCAAAACAGTACTAAAACTCCATTATATGGAGAAAATCAGAGAAGTGAGATTACGGTAATGATTCAAGCATGCTAGGTGGCTACCCGGTTAGGGTAGTATCTAAAGAAACTCACTTGCACCAAAAGTTGTGTTAAGAAATTTTTCTAAGATCACATTCAATCATAGAATAAGAAACAAACCAACCAAGAAATCCAATACTTTTCCGGCATCCACAATCAATGATGTGATCAATGCACATTCATCGTTGCAAATCATAAGAAAAATTTTGAATTTCGGAATCAGAACCACCAAGTACATACCGCAGCAGCAACAAGCGCAGCGAGCCCAGTGAAAACGATCCAACGATCGTGCCCGACCAGATTGTACATCTTGCCAAGAGCAGACCAGAGATCGATACTCTTCCCGCCCTGGTCCCTCACTTCTTCCCCGACCACGTCCTCAATCCTCCACCAGCTGCCCCCCGGAATCACCGACCGGAGGACCGCGATCCCCATCCTCATCCGCTCCAGAAACCCCAGCTCCATCTCCAATTTGTCTCCCTCATCTTTCCCGCAGGCGGCGCCGTTGGCGAAGGCGGAGAGGGGAGAGGAGAGACGGCGAAAGCAGGGGCATGGTAAGGAGAGAGGCCGGGCATGGCGGGAGCGGCGGAGGAAGGAAAGGCGTGTGGCGGGAGGACGACGTGGAGGGATGGGGGCGAAGACGGCGGCGGCGGCGGTGGAGACGACGGTGGCGGTGGAAGAAGCCATCGATCGGTCCAAGAGGCGAGGCTGTCGCGTGATTTCATTTTATTCTTGTCTTTTTCGGATAAATAATAATTGAAAATTTTTTTGTATGGTTCCAATTTTACAGTGAAAAATTGATTAAAGAGATTTGTATATTGTATAATCCATTTGTACTTTTAGAAGAGAGTTGTACATCAGAAATTTTATGAAAATTTTTTAACTTTTATGTATCTGTGTATATCAAAAAAATTTAAAACTTTTTAATATTTTTCATTAATATAAGTATAACTTTTTTCCTTCATTTCTTATGGTTAAAAAATTTTAAAATTTCATTGCAACGTATCATTTTAACCTTATATGTCTTATCCAACTTCTCTCTCCATTGTTAAACTCATGTTTAGGAAAAATGTAAAATTATATTTGAAATATTAAAATATAAAAAAATTATAATTTTTTAAAATTAATTTTCCAAAATTTTCACAACATGCATAAATAATCCTAAAAGTTTTTCCATTTCTAAATTTTCTTTTTCCTCAATTTCTACTTTTTAGATTTTTGATGTACACACCCTTAAAAAGAAAATTAGGAAATGAAAAAAAATTTAGGACCACTAGTATATATTGAAGAAATTCTAAAAAATTAATTTAAAAAATTATAAATATTCTATATTTTAGTATTTTAAATATAATTTCATAACCACAAGTTTAGCAATAATTGAAAAATATTGAACATTACGTACGAGGTCAGGAGATGTATTGTGATGAAATTTCCATATAAAAGAATTTTTTTAACCTGAAATTGTGAAAAAAATCTATACTTATGGTGATGAAAAATTTTAAAATTTTTACACATTTTCTAGGATGCACAAACACTTGTAAATCCAAAAATGTTTTAGAATTTTCCTTTCCCAAGATTTCTAGTGGGAATAAACTTTCCGTAGAAATTTTGAAAAAGAAAATTTTTAAATTTTAAATTTATACATGCACATTTCTCTTATGCTTAATTTGAAGATGGACCAAAATTGTAAGAAAATTGTCTTTTAGTGATGGATATATTCATCACTAAAAGTCATTTACATTAATCACTATAATAGACTACTAAATCGAATTAATGACAATCATGTGGATTTCATGATGTCCTAGAATTCATCACTAAATGTGTAAAATTAGTTATAGATGAAACAAATTTGTGACAGATATGAATCTATCATTGTTGTTACTATTTAGTGATAAATATTCTGTCACAATATTCATCAAATACATCACTATAGGATGTTTCATAATAAAAGAAAATTACAAACGTTTTAATTTTATGTATTAATAATAAATAACACTTGCACTCGCAACTATTTAACCTGTTCTTTAACCAATTCAACTACCACTTCAACAATGTCCACATATACTATTAATATATAATAATA
>JAMKPZ010005621.1:0-24150 GCA_024699675.1 Amphibolis antarctica | reverse complement strand
GTTGAACAATTCGTAGAAGCTGTAAAAAGGACTGTTTTGGCAAATAAACGCTGGGTATGTAGCATTTATTGCATTGGAAGTTAGTGGTAGTCTAGACCTGATTTGCAGACTTGCAGGCATAACTAAGTTATTGTTTAATTTATTTCAGGTTCCCCCATCAGGTAAAGGCTCTTTATATATTAGACCTCTGCTGATGGGAACTGGGGCAGTGCTTGGTCTAGCACCAGCACCTGAGTACACATTTCTTATTTTTGTGTCTCCTGTTGGTAATTATTTCAAGGTTTGTCATATATTTTGCATTTTTCTTTTGGCGGTTCATTTTATTTTTTAGTGATGTTTTGAGGCCAATATTTTAATATGCTTGCTCATTTATACTCATTGCTTGAACTACATGGATCATATCACTTTTAAACCTATTTTTTCTGTTACAGTAGATTCCATTCTGGGTGCCAGAAATGCTTTGAGTTAAATTCTTAATTTGGTTTACAATTCTTTATATCAGTATCATCATATTGATTTGAAGATTGATAGAATCTGTTGTAACTCATATGTCTTTTATGGTTGTTTAATTTGTTCACCGTGGCATTTGACTTTAAGACATCTCGTTAAAACTTTCTACGTCACCAATCGGTGGAACCAGGATTTTTTTAGCTACTTCTTATTTAATAAACTAATAGAATGAAATGAATTTATCTCAATAAATTTAATAAATTCAACAATGATAAATACTATAACATTTCATGCCGTGGAAATATTTTTGATGTCAATGCGTGATAATATTGATGATAGATCTTAATATCTTTTTCAATGTAGGTTACTAACTGATTATTTGCGGACTCATATCCTACCATGTAATTATATTTGTCACTATTATGAGAAAAAAGTAAAATGCATAAACTAATCCATTTAAAAATGACAAAAATAAAAACTAGGATGAGTTTAGCTTATAAGTGTGGGAGGAAAACAAAACAACAAATTATAAAAGAGCAACAAGATGGTCCAGATTCTAAGCTAAAAAAATCAAACAAATAATTGCAAGTTCAGCCTATCCAACAATAACTACCAGTGCCTTGATCCCATCATATTTGATGAGAATATAGCCTATATTCAAACGAAACAAAAATGAAAATTGAATCTAACAGTGGTGGTGCATTGCTGTTCTGTAATACCCTTGCAGTTATAGTGGCATGATTCCACTACCTTGATGTAAGACTAGATGCTAAGAATTGGAATTTTTAATCAAAGGAAACCTAACATAATAAATATTTTTTCACTCTTGTTTTTATTCATTTGCGAGAAATTTGTTTTCGGCCCTCTTTATTTGCAAGGATTAATGGGATCTTATGCAGTTGCGGGAATTTGTAAATGTTCGTGGAAGTGAAGTGTTAACCTTGCATTCACACTCCAAATTGGAGGAAATATTTACCCTGGAATTTCGTGTTCCTACCTTTCTCTCTCTAACTTGGATTTCTTGTTTTTATCTCCCTTCTCTCTTTGCCTTGAATGTCTTCCTCTATATCATTAATTTTTAAAAACTTGATTGCTACAGAAAATTTTACAACTTCAAACGTGACAGCAAACAACAATTGTTGCAGACTTCTTTTTGGACTTAATATTTGAAAACTTTTATAAAATTATATCCTTGTTATCACTTGTCATGCTCTCAATCTAATCACGTATTCACATATGATTTAAATATAAGTTTAGCTTGGAAATTTTGTATAGTTCTCATCATGTTTCATCTATAGACGCTTTATTTTATGTAGATTTCTTTATATGTTTTTATTTTCCATTATGACAACTTGTTTTATTGAACTGTTGCATTATCTACTTTTGCAGGGCTTGGACCTGGCTCCAATTCATCTGGTAGTAGAAAATGAATTTCATCGTGCTGCTCCTGGTGGGACCGGAGGTGTAAAAACAATTGGAAATTATGCTTCGGTAATCAAACACTGTAGACCAGGCTTTCCAGAAAGGCATTCTCATAGATGAACTGTATGATATATCTAAATATTAAAACATAATGATATATTAAGCACTGTTCTGCGATGCCCAGCATGAAATATCTAAGTATAGAAAACACAAAACGAAATATTTCAGAGTCATCTTTCAACAGTCTTATCTCAAAAATTCAGTAACGTTAACATATGAGAATGCTGTGACTATCTCTTGTTATCATGTTGCTAATCTAAAATAACTGCTCAGAAAGGGTAAAAGGTTTGTAAAAAAGATGTATCAAGCAGAAATATGTTATTTATCATGCTATTTTGCTCTTGTATCAAGCAGAAAGAACCTTCTTTTTATGATTTTATTAATATTCCATGTTTCTGCTAAAAAAAAAACATGAAGGCATGCTTATGCAGGCACAAAATGAAGGTTTCACTTTTGAATGTAGTGAATGGCTTATGCTTCGAACATATCCCATTTTTATTATTGTCCTTTCAGGTCTTAAAAGCACAAAGAGAAGCCCAGGCCAAAGGTTTTTCAGATGTTCTTTATCTTGATTCTGTGCACAATAAGTTTCTCGAGGAAGTTTCATCATGTAATATTTTTCTTGTAAAGGTATAATTATCTTGTAATATTGACATTATATCTCTGGTTATTTTTGTTTCACACCATCTTCTATGTTGGTAATGCTTTGTGTGTAAGCTCGTATAAAATCACTAGAAGTTTTGTATAGGAGTATTTTGCGATTTTCCAACCAAAATGCATCAGAGATGGATGTGTTGAATATTTTTGTGGCGAATTTGAAATTTTGAAGACTCACAGACAATAGCATCACTTTCATTCCAGGATAATGTTATCGCAACACCAGCCACTCAGGGAACAATTCTACCAGGCATCACCAGGAAAAGTGTAATTGATGTTGCTCGCAGAGAAGGGTATCAGGTAACTCTTTTTTCAGTAGATAACGAGGTGTAGAGAATATGGTTATTATTATTTATGATTGTCCAACCAGTCTTGCGTTCTTGTGGTAACATAAATGCATAATTACTGGTTACCTGCTTTATAACAATTTCCTTTGAAAATGGTAATTATATGCATCTCAGAGAAAATCATATGCACAAAAGATACGATGGTGACGTAGTGTTTAGATTAATAAATCATAGGCCTCACATTGTCGTGCTGTCAAAAGACAAGACATCCAGGCATGTCATGACAATTTGAACCTTAAGTTTTTACTTGGGTCTTGTTTATTTGATCAGCTTTAGTTCTAATTTCAGTTCAATACAAATTCTTATTCATTATCATCATCACATAAATTCTTATATATAAATTTTCATCTTATAATTTATTATGTAGTTCTAACGTGATTTGAGAATTAATTTTTAACTTTAATTTTTCATAATTATTAGAGTTAAAGTTAAAGTTGGAGTTTCGTTAACAAACAAAACTTTTGGTCTTTGGGTCTTCTCCTAAAAATATCTGTAATATCCCAGGTGGAGGAGCGCCATATCTGTGTAGATGAATTGCTTGCTGCTGATGAAGTTTTCTGTACGGGAACTGCTGTGGTTGTATCACCGGTTGGAAGCATTACATACCTTGGGAAAAGGTAAAGTTCGCTTCACCTTGGGAAATATGTCTATTCCACACGAATATCTTCGCACATGTCCAAATGGATTTGGTTTCGTATTAAAGAGTAGCTCTTATATTTGCAGGGTGGAGTATGGCTGTAGTGGAGTGGGCAACGTCTCTCGGCAACTCTATACCGCTCTTACGAGCCTACAGATGGGTCTCACGGATGATAACATGGGCTGGACGATGGAACTGAATTAAGGACGTGTTGCAATATCCCCCAAGGTCTACGTATCTAGTAACTAATAAATTACCCGCACGTTGATCGCAGATTTTTCTTCAGCTTTCTTGATGGTTCGTGCCCGTTTAGATGGAATCTTGAGAATTTAATCCGATCACGATGTAACGAACCTTACCAATGGCTTCTGGCAAGGGTTCTTCTAATGTACGCAGGACTGGATTTTGAGAAATGTTCTAGTGTGCCCATGGTACCCTAAATGGGTACTAAAACTTTCAATTCTTGCCATCACAGAAAATGTTCTTAGATTTAGGAGAGGTTTGTGTTTTTGAAAATGTTATGAAATGATAAAAAATAATGAAAATTTTAATTTTTTATTTTTTATTTTTGTTTTACATCATTTTTAAACACAAATCTATCAAATTTCATCATCTGGCGATTGAATTTAAATGGATAGTCAATACCAGCAGATTTTAATGTGGATCTGTATATATACCATCTATGAATTTGACAATCCTTACAGATCTAGGTATTGTTTGTTTTGACCGTTTCAGGTTTTGAAAATTGTAAAAAAGGTAAAATTGAAAGTAATGAAATAAATAAAGTTAAATTTTAGACTGAGAATTGTGGATAAGACGACATCATTTTGTCAGCCGCAACGTTGGTACGTGTCGACGAAGCACTTCATCCTCCTCAACGACACCGCCAACGTTTCTTCGTCGATGTTGGCGAAGCAGAGCCTGAGCCAGCCCGGCTCGTGGCAGTGGCAGGAGGATCCGGGTGAAACGTTGAGACCCACGTCGTACAACAGCCTCCTCCAGAGCTCCATCTCCCCGTCGAAACCACTCGATCTCAGCAGACGCCTCATGTCCGCCCAACAGAATAGCCCGGCGTTGCTCCTTAGGCAGCTGACGCCGGCGGCCCTCGGCCCAGACACCAGCAGCCCATGCCTCCTCTCCAGCCTCCTGCGGTTCTCCTCGACGTAGTTCTGGGAGAAGTCCGGGTCGGAGAGCATCCGCGACAGCAGGTACTGCGTCTGCGCGAGACGAGACCGAAGCTGGACATCTTGGTGGCGGTGGACAAGACGTGGTCGTTGCTAGAGTGTATGGCTCCCACCAGGAAACCCGGGAGTCCGAGGTCCTTGGACAGGCTGTAGACGTTGTGAACTTTGTCGGAGATGGCCGGGCAACGTCGTCGGCTTTCGATGACTTGTTCGACGCTGATAAAGTCCGGCGATCGGAAGGCGGTGCCAGAGTAGACCTCGTCGCTGATGAGGTGGATGCCTTTGGCCTCGATGAAATCCAGGAGCTTGTGAAGCTCGTCTCGTGTCATGGTCGTACCCAGGGGGTTGGAAGGGTTGGTTATGAGCACGCCCTTCACTCTGTCGACGTTGCCTTTCCCGGCGTGACGGTAGGCTTCTTCCAGAGCCTCGCTTGTGAGTCGGAACCCATTGGAGCTAGTGCACTTTACGGGGATGATCTCTGCCCCTGTTCTCCATTTGAGATCTCTGTCGAACCTGCAAATTAATATATGTAAGTACATAAGATCAACAACTGATTAATTAATGTCTTAATCAACCGCCGGAATCAGTTAATTTAGTAACCCACCCCGGATAGTTTGGGGTTGGGATGAGAAACCCTTCCCCAGGCTTGTTCAAGCAAAACATCAAAATCTCATTCGCCGACGTTGCTCCGGCGGTGATGACCAGCTTCCGCGGATCGAACCTCACCTTCTTGCCTCCTGTTGTCTCACTCATGAAGTTCGCCGGTGCCTGCAAAATTAAAAAAACAAAAAAACTCACGAGTACGTTTAATCAAGGCCCTGTTTATAATTAATTTTTTTATAAAAAAAGTGAATGTCACCTCACTTAATTTTATTCCATAAACAAATACACTGTAAGTAGATAATGGCTGACAACAGTGAGCGACGTCGCTCACCTTCTTTGAACTCCGGCAACCCATTGTAGTCCTGGAAGAACGCCAGCTCCCGGAAGATGTGGCGCCGCACTTCCCCCATCTGGATTGGCGTCAAGCCAACGCTCCACGAGATCGATCGAGAGCTAGACAATGCGTACGTCAGTCAGCAGCAACAACGTACATTGGGACGACGTACGTACGTCGTGAATGCATACATACATATATACATGCAGAGGACATAGGTCGGTCGGAGGTAGGTACGTACCTGGTTTTCGGCGAGGCCCATCTGTATGATTCCATCTGGATTGGTGACTGCGTCGTACGGATCCTTCTTGTACTCCTCCCATCCCATGAAGTACGAGGAGTCCTGGCCATGGGAGCTCTTTCTGGTTTTCCCCGCACGGACCATGGCGCGTAATGCTCTAAGTGCCTTTTCCCTGGGTATGTGTGTCGTTTGTGTACGCACACTAGCCGTGCGTGTGTTTAGTATGCACGTATATACTCTAAGAAGAAGAGAGACAGGCGGATGGATAGATCGAAGCAGAGAACAAGTGTGGACCATTTATCGACGAAGAAGTGTCGATATCAAAGTATAAGAAACAAGTTTACGTTTGTTGGCTGGAGTTTTGTGTGGTCTTCGTTGTGAACCTAGCAAATAATCACCACCGAAGAGACGTATCGTCCATATAAGTGTGCTTTCATACCAAATATATGACCACATACTCCCAAGGCTTTGTTTGAAATGACTTACATTTATGATGTAAAAGATTTTTGAGATAACTTTTTTAAAAAAAGTTTAAAAGATTATTTGGTACAAAAAAATTAAAAAAATTATCATTTTTTACTCTCGAAGCTGTAAAACATTTATCAAACAAAGCCTAAATGCAGCAGTTTTCTTTGTAGCACGTACCAAACATGTTTCATGTATGAATAAATTACGTCAACCAATTTTAACATCCAATAAATAATTAATAATAACAAAAAAATTTCGTGATTGTGCAAGTCCGGTTGCGAGGAACAATATTGTCAAATATGGGTCCGGTCCACCACGCCCTGGACCTGTGATCCAGTTCTGGTGCGGTTGGCAACACGAGCGTCCAGATGACGTCGGTACCGCGGGCGCTGTCGGCAACTCCTAGCCCCAGTCCTCGTTTCTCTCCCTCCCCCTCCCTTCCTCTCCTTCGGCGATCCCCATCCCCTTCGCGATTCCCCTGCAACAACAAGTACTCCGGTTCAGCGCTCCACTTGAGAAGCTTTCAGGATCGAGCTCGGAGCAGGCGGAGAACTAGAGCTGCTGCTGCTGCTTCTTCTCCGATGGAATCGTCAGAGCAACTGCACACTCCGGAGTTCAACAGGAGCCTCTACCCTGAAATCGTGCCCTACGAGACGGGGTTCCTCAAGGTCTCCGATCTCCACACCCTCTACTGGGAGCAGTCGGGGAATCCCAGCGGTCGCGTACGTCTCTGTCAACTTTTCGATGTCTCGCATCAAATTTTATTGCTTTGGCTTGACAAGCAGCACGTTTTGCAGTAGGTTTCGGTCTGTGTTGTTACATAGAGTTCTTTGTACCATTACTGATAATAGACGTCCTTGGGAAGGTACAATTCTTCGTGGTAGCATTACTCATGGCATGTGGAGTGCTCGGAGATATTAACGAAGCATATTTAAAGAGATATGATAGTTTGTAGGCAGATCCGTTTGGAACTTCTTTTGAGCGGTTTTACTGGGATAAAGCTAAGATTTTCATATTATGGAGGCTAATAGAATGTATATTGTGAACATCAACAGATTTTTTCACAGCATTAAATACATTTCAAATAATTGTCATCTTAGTTTCCTGAACTTTACTAGATTGTTACTTAACTACTCTGAACTTCAAAATGAATCATTTTAGAACCCTCAACTTTTATTTTGTAACACTTCTTTCCATGTGTAAAGGAAGATTTATAACAAAACTCTATTTGTTGACATTTTGGAGAAGGTTCACCTTGTCCACCACCTTCATTGGGCTTCTGGGAATTTTTACCACAACTCTATCCATCGCAATCTAGGAAGCATTGATATGATTTGGGGATTTGAATTTAACATGACTCAGATTAGGGGATTCAATAAATTTCTAAAATTTTTAGGATACAAATCAACTTATCTATGACATTAAATGAATAATATATTTAAACATAAACATTTAAAATTTAAAATTGCACTTTCAAATACCATAAAATAACTTATAACTCATACATAACATGATACTAATACAATAAAATGTGCTTACAAATTTTGAAAGAGTTACCCCATATTGTTTTGGTAACATATAATTAAAGAATATGTGTCCTTTCAAATCCATGCTGTATTCTTAACGAGTCTGTGTTATATCTGAAGTAAAATTTAATTATTTTTTTGCTAAAAATACTCTAAACATTCCATGTGGTGTGTTCAAAAAGAATTGTAGTCGTGTCATATCTTACACATGCAGAGTGCAGTTGCAATGTATGTTTAGAAGAATATGTGCTTCCTAGATCACAATTTTTTAAAAGAAAAGGAAAGCAAGAATACCAATGCATTTATCAGACAACAAATCAATGCAGTACGGTAAACCTTCAGCATTTCATAAAAAATCTACATTTAAAAATATGAATATAAATAAAAGATAGATATGTTGAAGATGATTTACCTTTGGAGTCCTCTGGTGGAGTCATGGAGTGGAGCTTATGGAGAACCTGTGTGACGGGTATGATCAATCATCTTGCAAAACTAAGAGTATAAGATAGAGTTGTTTAAACAACATCACCACCACCAAAAAAAAGAACAAAAATAGAATAAGTTTAAAATAACTGAAATCAAAATCATTGTTAACAGTTCCAAAAAGTTTTTAATTCTTGTAAAGTTACAACATGCATTTTATCATTGAATGACATTGCTTAACATTGTCCAATCAAACAAGAGGAAAGAATAACATCATCAATCGTCCTGAAGTTTGAACAGTAAATTGAAAAAAAAAACCACTTATAGGTCATGAAAGTGAGAACTTGGCAAGAAGAGATGTGATCAAAGACGGAAACAAAGTCATGGAGTGGAGGAGAGATGAAGTCATGATGGATGACTGGATGGGCCATGGGAGGTGATGACAAGTTGACAAGGTCTTTGGTGATGATAGGTTTTGTTGGTTTGGGAGATGGTACCTTGCAACCTTGAAGGGAAAAAGTGATGATGCTTGAAAGAATGAAGAGGAGAGTGAAATATATGAGAAGGGATTACCAATTTAATTTATTTTTTATTTTTAATTAGTCCTCATAACATCAATTTCTTTATTTTACATACAAATAGAAAATTCCTTATATTTTCTTTATTTTAAATCCAACAACAATCTGAGTTATAATCTCGCTACATGAGGTCAATCACATGAATTTTTTTCGTTGTATTTCTATTTATGGTTAAATTACATAAATTTAAATATTTTCTAATAATGTCTATACATGTGATTTAAATCTTCCTTTACTTCCTTTAGATTTTTTTTAATTGGTGCACTCTTTGATCTGTTAAAAATATGATCAAACCACCTAAGCACTTTAGTTTATTTTTCTATTGTTCTACTTTTCAACATAACTTTGTCCCTGAACCTTTTCAATGTTGGCTACCCTTAGAAATTGTTTCTCCCAAAAGTTATCTCAAATGGGATTCTCACTTAGCTTTTGAGAGTAACAGATTATTCAAAAAATAATGGTTATTCAAAACAAAACAATGATTATTCAAAAATCTCATTATTCTCAAAAAAATAAAATCAACCTGTCTTTGTTTAGATTGGTTAGTTTTACCAATCATACCACCTGGTCCAACTGGAAGGAGGTTGGAAAGGCAATGCTACCATTTCACGATCAGACTAGTCCAGCTGGTCAGTCCAATTGAATTCTCAAAACACTGGTTTTTAGGTTTGAACTCTCAAAAACCAAGCAAGTGAATAGATTCTTTATCAAAAGCTATATTTTACAAAGATACCCAAAAGCCAGCTTAAGCCAGCTTCTAGCATTGAAATTAGAAGCTGTGTTTAGTTGGGATGAGTCATTTCAAACAAACCCGTCATATGATTCCATAAGCAAGTTCTTACACATAATAGAAGTGTAGGACACATCTGGCACTTATTTCTTGTTTAAGACACTGGTTTGGAGTACAATTGAGATGTTTAATTTTTACCTACACAATGACTATTATGATGGTCATTTGTTGAAGATTTGTGATCTTGAATTCTGTGGTACGGCTAATTTTCTTTTCAATACCTAAAGGAAACCTTTCATTAATATAGCATCTACAACAGTGTTATCTCGAAAAACCAGAAAATTTACTTTTGTGAGTGCTAGTTAACATCATTTCACTCCCCTACCTTATATCAATGAAATGCAGTCATGTTTGTTATACCTTGCCAGCCTGTTATATTTCTCCATGGAGGACCAGGAGCTGGGACTTCATCAAACAACAGACGATTCTTTGACCCAGCTTTCTATCACATAATTCTTTTTGATCAGGTAATGTTATGGTAATAATGGTTTGCTTACTGTTGGTTTCATAAGTGTGATTCCGTGCAAGTACTATTTTTTAGCGAGGTGCAGGGAAGAGTACCCCGCATGCATGCTTGGAGGAGAACACAACATGGAATTTGGTGGATGATATTGAAAAAATAAGGAAACATCTGGACATTCCTGAATGGTTGGTAGGTGGTAAGGAACTCAATGATTTACTTGTTTTATTGCCAATAACATAATCTTGATCGCTTGTGTCTAATTGAAAATTGTAGGTTTTTGGTGGATCATGGGGAAGCACTTTGGCTTTAGCATACAGCCAAACTCATCCAGACAAGGCAAGTGTCCTTTTGAGTAGAAGTTTAATGCTAATCTTAAATTGAATTCTCCTCGTCTATCTATGCTCTAGTCCTTGAAAATCTGTCCTATTCCATGTATTTTATTCATAATATCTTTCTTTTATTTTTGCAAGGTTACTGCCATTATTCTTAGAGGCATATTTATGTTGAGGAAGAAGGAACTTGACTGGTTTTATGAGGGAGGTGCAGCTGCTATCTTTCCCGATGGTATGCTTCTGCCCATAGACCTCAATGATGTTTAAGTGTCTAGGATGCATTCACAACGTCATGTACTTGAATCCCACTCAGAAGAAGATTTTATTCTTTAAAAAAAAATTGAGACCTGTTTTTAACACTTAACATTGTCACTATTAGACTGTCGTTTTTTCCCAAAATTCATAATCTCAAGCTTTTCATATTGCATGTTAGAAGCGTTTTTCACCAGTATGATGATCTTTGAAAACTAAGTGCATTTTTCTTTGTTTTTCAGCCTGGGAATCATTCAGAGATTTTATTCCAGAAAAAGAAAGGTGCAGTTTTATTAATGCCTACCATAGGAGGTTGAATGCTGAGGATCCTAAGACACAGGTAGAACTTTAGATTTCCTGTCAACATGACCATTATTAACTCCAATATATATTTTACAACTTTTCAAAAAAGATAGGCCAACATCAATATCTTATATTGGACATGGTTTTTCTCAAAGTTCTGGACTCTGTTTTTCATGCATTCCCTCTGCTACCACTCATCTGTGGATCTTGAAATTGAATTTTGATATCAATTTTAACTAAATAGAGAACCTTTGTCAATGTACCAAGGCACTCAAGCGTTGGCCAAGGGTGGCTTTGAATACCGTGATGGCTAGACACCAATTTTTAATAAGGTATACATACATTCAGCAATATATGTGTACATGCATATGTATGTATTGTCGCAAACAAAGGATAAGGGTTTTAGTTAATGGTGGATTGTTTTTAAGTTAAATCTAGGTGCAATATCTGGCTATGGATCGTCTATCTCTATCTCTTACATAACCTAAATCAAAGTAGGCCACCATATTTAGGTGTCCATGTTTTGAGTATATTAATCCTTTTCCTAGATTATTCTTCTTGATGTATGCCAAGACCCCCATTAATCATTTACAATGCATCTTGTGCATAAATTGGCTTAGAATCCCTATAGCATATGAGATATTAGTACGGGTTACCATTAGGTAAATGAGTTTTTCAGTTAGTCTCCATTACCTTCCAACATCCTCCACCTCAGAAGTGGTATCCTAGAATGGAGGATTAAGCTCAACTAGTGTTTTTTCTGGTTTGTAGCGTAACAAATCTGTTTCTTTTAACAAGTCCAGTCTATATTTCTTTTGGAATAGTGTCATGCTCCCCTTAGAATAGGTAAACTCAATGTCAAGAAAATACCTTGGTTTCTCCATGTCCTTTGTAGCAAATTGTTGTGTCAGGTACCAAGTTTTGTGTATATCCTTATCACCACTTATCAGTAGAATGTCATTCATGTACACTGTCAAGATGGTGTAACTAATAGAACTTTTCTTGATAAAAATGGAATGACCCGCTGCACATTTTGTAAATCCAACATTACTTAAAATAGAATTGAGCTTGGCAAACCATATGGTCTTTGTTTATGTTCATAAATGCCTTTCCTTGAGCAACTTACGCTAGAGGTTACTCCATAAAGATTGCTTCAATAAGGTCACAATATAGAAGGACATTACTAACATCTAACTAAGTGAGGGATCAACCATTGTTGACTTCAATGGACAAAAGAACATGGATGGATTTGAGCCGAACAACAAGCAAAAAGGTTTCCACGTAGTCCACACATATGATGCATAATATGTTAAATACATGTAAAAACTAAAAAATAAAAATAAAAAATAGAGATCAAATGCTCTAAATAAACTATCATATAAACCTTATTACAATTTGGAGAGGATGGAGGAGCTCCAGATCCGATTAGGATCTAGGTATTAAAAAAACTAGGTGTAAAATGCTTATCTTTGTTGTGGCATCTAGACAACCAGACTAGTGCCTCAATAACTATAAATTGGAGGTACTTTTTCCTTGAAATTCTCAAACACCTCCTCATGTTTTCACGTGTCCCCCCCCCCCCCCCGCCCGCGAGTATGTGCACGCATGTCTTTAATTCTTTCTCTTTGTGCATTTTCAGAAAATGGCTGCTAAAAGATGGACAAATTGGGAACTGATGACCTCGCATCTTATTCCAAATGAGGAGAGTGTAAAAAGAGGAGAAGATGATGCTTTCTCATTGGTAAATTTCTCTATCTGTTGTCTACTTGTAATATTTAACTGTCATATTGGAGTATTGAATTGGGTTGGTGCTTCAACTAAATTTTCCTTCTACCTTCTAATCTGCTAAAGTTTTGTTCCAGAAGAAAATAATACCATACTATGCCTGTAATTTTGTTTATGGGACTACACGCTAATGGTTTGTTGATTATGATGATCAATTTTAAGAGAAGAAAATAATGATTTTGGTTTTTTCCTAGAAGTAAAATGGATGTAATATTTCCTAGAAGTAAAATGGAGAAGTAGCATGAGTTATGGTGCACCATTTACCTTTGGCAAAAGGAAGGAAAAGATCATGGCCAATGGGGTTTAGTTTATCTTTCTGACTGTTGGCATGTGGTTAAGGGTCGATGGTTCCCCAAGTTGATTGAATATAAACCTATAAAGGATGGGAGGAAGTCATAGGACTATACTCACATGAATTGGATGACTTTGTATCAGGGAGATTAACAAAAGCAACTCCTCCATAGGGAAGGTGAACCAAAAATGGGATGGACTCAAAAAAGTTTACATCAATTGATATTTAAGTAACACTATCATAATTTTCAAAAAAAAACACTTTATGATTAGATTATAGCAATGACATCCTCCTTTAGCCCTTGAATAATCTAAAAGCCACATTAATTAAGGTGCAAGTTTGACTAGGCCAAAAGATCTTTTAATAAAATACACCATCAAAATATTTGAGGAAGGTGGAACAGAGGGTGATCAAGTATGAATCATGTCAGAGGAACATCACCAGGTAAGGCAAATGCATCCTATTAATTGGAAAGTTTACCATGAAAATTGTGTCAGATAAAATGATTTTAAGAACTTTAATTTGAAACTTTAGGGTATAAGAAACGTCAAGAGTGTGTTGTTTTCTTTATTGGGAGGTGTGTGGACCAGAGGCTTGTTCAATTATTAAATTAGACACACAAGAGCCAACAAGATCAAATTGAACAAATTCTAAAGTATTTTCAGTACGGAAATCATTGGTAACACTAGAACAACTTTGGGAATTTGTTTCTTATCTATTAGCAAATAAACCTGGTAAAATCTGGAAAAATCATTAATAAATACTTTTTAATACTTGTAGTTAGGTAGAGAAGATAAATGACATGGACCCTAGATACCAGTGTGGACAATCTTATGATATGTGTAATATGATGATGCTTACGTAACTCAGATTTGCACTCAAGTGATTCCATGGACATCCATGATAAGGCATATATTTTCTTTAGAGATGGATTAACCAACTAGTAATTCTACAATAATAATGACTTAGAAGCAATTGCAGCATACATCAATACTTTGGGAACTTCGTTGGGTAACCAGCAAAATGTGATCATCACCATACTCAACCAAAACCAATTCTCTTCCTAATCTTTGGTCCTGGAAGGGATAATGTATAGTCAGAAAGTTACATTGCAACTTAAGGCTTTGGTAATGTTGATATTCAGAACATAGGATTTATAAGTATGAAAAAGAGTTTATGGATTCCTATCATGTGACTGGAGGAACATAGAGTCAAAAATCCAGGAACTTTCTATAGAATCCATGCCTTTGGTTAAAAAAGGTTAAACTGTGAAGTGTTTTTACAAAGATAATTTCAGAAGGGCCAAACTTTATTGTTAGTTATTACACCTAATAGTCAAATTTGCTTTATCATGAGAATTGAGAACCCAAACTCTATTTTCACTAATATATGTCTTCTTTTTAGTGACCATTTGTTTTTCAAATGTCTATCAATGATCAGTAGGTCGCATTGAAAACTATTCAGGTGTTCTCTAAGTCTATTTGCTAGGTCAATGTGATGCATCAGGCTTGGTCCCATCAGGCTGCAATTTATAGGCTTGGATGATGTATTAGTGTGGGTCAATGCAATATTTCCTTTTTTATAGCAGCAAATATGCAAGGCAATCACTGTCCTAAGGCTCCGAAAGATCATGATTCATTATGTTATTTATATTTAAAATGCCCAGTATATCTAGAAGCCATACTTCCAGCCTTCCACAGTCTTATCTTCGTTAGTTCTATTTCATATCACAAGAATTTTATTTCTTCTGTGTTATATGCTCACCATAGATTTCTTAAGTATAATCAAGGTTTATCCAATATCTTTATTGTTTTTCTATTTTGGGTTCTCCTGGAATCTTATCTTGAAATTTTTAGCAATCTATTGCCTTTTTACTCTATTCTCGTCAATTTCTTAGCTTCATGTGCTTCGATTTTTGAAGGATGAAACAATTCCATGAAACTGAAGTTTGTTGATTGTGCTTATTAAATCTAGAAATCAAGGGAACCTTGTTCTGACCTTGATACTTTTGAGGCTTGTATTAAAGCATAGTTCACATTAAGGGCCATGGTACATTTATGAAATTTTGTTCTATGATTAGAGGCAAAAGATGGGAAAGGTCCTTGTTGTCATTGTATTTCTGTGATAATTATTCAACAATAATCTGATACGACAATTTAAACTATAATCTTACTACATGGAGTTGGTCACAAATATTTTTTCCCATGTATTTCTATCTATGATCAAATGTTGGACAATAATTTGATAAAAAATTAATTATTATTAGGCACAATTTTGGAGATCAATAATAATATAGCATTTTGAATGCTTGTAAATGTATAGTTGATCCAAAATATATTATAATGTACAAGTTAGTAGATGCTGGCACGCACTTTAGCAAGTTTATATGATATGGATATGGTTATGGTTTTATATAATTAACTTCTTTTTCCTTTATATGCAGGCATTTGCTAGGATCGAAAACCATTATTTTGTGAACAAGGGCTTTTTGCCTTCAGATTCTTATTTGTTGGATAATGTTGAAAAGATACGCCACATAAAAACCATAATCGTACAGGTATGCCTTATTCTTATAACAAAAAATACTTATTGAGCTTGAAATCAAACAATATAATATCAACATAGAGGTGTTTAATTGTTTATTGCCTTCCTTTGAATGTTCAAGAAGGAAGTACCTCTCCAATAATGTCCATTTCAATTAGAAATTGGCACTTAAACCCATAATATCCTGTTCAAGCATCTCAGTGTTTAAAGTAATGTTGATTTTCTGGGTACTGTGCAGCAGGTGCACGTTAATAACTCATTAAATTTCTTTACCGTCTTTCCTTTCTGTTTGTGTCGTAGGTTTGAATTGCATGGCATTTTATCTTATTTTTTGGCAAGACATTTTGCTTACTCTAGAATTTAGGGAAGTTAAGCATTTTCCTTTTTTATTTACATTAGCGAGAATAACCTGCCACATGAAAAGGCTTTTGAGTTCAGAAAAACTAAATTTTTTGTCATTTAAAATCTTTGGTACGGCATATTGCTAGTTGATGCTGAAGTTGCTTGTCAAGACATTTTCATTCATCTTTTTCCTCAAACCATTTTCCTAAAATACTAATCCTTGCTTGTGGCTCGTCTTTTTCTTTTTTTTTGAAGTTCCTCCTGTTTTAATGCCTCAGTTTATGAGAATTCTTTTCTCTGTTTTTTTGGTTCACAACAGGGAAGGTATGATATCTGCTGCCCTATCATCTCAGCATGGGATCTTCACAAGGCATGGCCAGAGGCAGAACTTAAGGTTGGAACTTAACTGTCATAATGATAGATTGTTTCTTTTTCAACAAATTTGCTATTTAATGTTAGCATATCATCAACTTTTAGGAAACTTGATATAATATACCGGGCATGGGAAGTTTTTACGGTTAAGTCTGAAGCTCCTGACTCACAATATACCAGGTTATTTTTGAACAAGTCCCTTGCTATATTATTAAAAAATGAAAAACAGAAATAAAAAAAATCAAAATCCTGCTACAATGGAAATACCTTAATTAGTGGAAGCTGAAAAAATAAAAATTATATACAGGGCACCAAGTGGAGTTATCAGGAAAACTATCCTTTGTTAATTTTTTATTGTTTTTGATGATGTACCAAGTCAAGGGACAAAGGGTTCAGTCCTGCATCGTGCGGGCTCAACAGTGGGGTTATTGCCCTTGACATCAAATAAAGTCTATGTTAAGTTTGGAATTTAAGTTTTTTTAGGTCAATATGATTTTTGAGGTGAGCAAATATCTTTCTATTTTTTCTTTTGACAACTACAACGAAAAATCTATTCTCATTATATCTTTTGTTAAAGTATATATTTCGTATAATAATTTTTTTTACAAATCTTGTTCTCAAATGAACCCTAGATGCCTGTCTAGTGATTCTAAAACTTACTCTTTCTTTCAACATTTGTAAAACTACCCTATTTCCTAACATTCACTGGTTATCCTTATTTGTTGTGAAACAGGTAATTCCTGATGCAGGCCATTCCGCAAATGAAGTTGGAATTACAGCTGAGCTAATGGTGGCATGTGAAAAATTCAAATCTGTCTCGTAAAGGAATGGTCTTCAAACCGGTTGATCTTCCTATTCGCTTTTCAGCTGGTTCGTGCCACCAATTCGAAGCTATTTGGGTTGCTTGAAATCATTCAGAATTTTTAATCCGATAAATATTAATGTTTTTATGAATGGAAGAATGATGAATTGTGTTTCGCTAGAGAAAATTCAAGAATATCTATATCTATATCTATATCTATATATATATTATAATAATAACCTTGTTAAGATAACTAATAATAATAACAATAACCTTTAGTACTCATGCTAGAGCATATATATTAACTACATCTAGCTTAGTATATAAATCTTCAAAGCATGATTTTATTCCATGATTCTCATTGCACTTTTGGATCCTCTGCCCATAATCAAGGGACTACAGATCCGAAGCAAAGTAAGCGGCATCCACACGTCAGCCAGCCACAAGGCGTGGGTAGTCCCAATCCACGAATGTACGGTGTTAGGATCGACCAACCTCTTGTCTATGGCTTGATTTATTATAATTTCTGACATCATTGGCCCTCTATAGTCACCCAACGTACAGATGCCTCCATGTGGATGGGAAGTGTGGAGCGTGGCTGAAAGTGTGAAAATGTGAAACAGATGCATTTGATGAAAGTTTAGCATCCCATCATGTGTTAAAAACAGCTCTGTTTTTTTCCGAAAGATGGTGCCAAGGTTGATATATTCTTGAAAGATTAGCATCTAAATCACCCTATCGTGACCACTAACACACCAAACAAAGCCTAACTCACTTCCAATCTGGATATTATTGAGGCACCGTTCTTGTTAGAGCATGCTAGACTGGAGAGAACAGGCACAGAGAAACAGCGCATCTTTTGTGCAAACGTTCAATCTCCATCGTGGAAAACAAGTGTGGACGATCATCAACGACTTCAGTGGAAAATATGCATGGCATTCACCAACGGAACTCAAGAAATCAAACCACGAAGTTTGATCCAGACCTCCTCTGGTCATCATTTTTATTTTCCTTTGGTGAATCATGATCTTTTGTAGTATTTTAGGAGAGTTTGTCTCTTAGAAATTAATGAAATAAAAATTCGAAAATATTTTTATTATTGAAATATTTTATGAAACCATATGTACATTTTATAAAAATTTATATTTAATTTTTTTAAAATTAAAAATATTCTAAATTTTTAATATTTCGACAACAATTTCTTTTTCAAATTTTCCTTTTCATTAATTTTCAAAAAATACAAACTCCTTTACTAAACATACTTCTTTTGTTATTTTACTTAATCTCCTGAATGTAAACTTTCCTCCTAGGATGGATACATGTCTGTTTGGTAACGTGCCGTACTTCGTAATTTTCGAGTTGATCAACAACAGACCGTCGATCGACATACATAAATCTCAAAACGTATTTTTTTCAAACATTTTTTACATTTACTATTAATATTTGTTGCTGTACGTTTTGACGTTTGTTTTCTTCCAACGTGATTTTTTTAAAAAAAATTAATAATATTTTATTCGTATTTTGGTCGTGAAAAATAAAATGTTAGCAAAAAAAACTTTACAAAAAGGTCACGTTAAAGAAAACAACGTTAAAAACAAACATTTCAACAATAAACGTTAAAAACAAAAATAAAAAAATATTTGAAAAAAAATGTACCAGAAGTCCCGTACCGATCAACCATCCACCGTAAACTAAGGAAATGATTGAATTTAAGAAATTGTGAAAAATAGAAATGACAAAATTTAACAAAAAAAGTAGTAAAAATGTGATGTATTTTATATAGTAAAAGTGTTGCAAAAAAATCAACGTCGTCATGATTTATAACAATTATAGTAAATTGAAATTTTCCCTTATTTTATATGAAAAAAACATAAAATAAGACAAAAAATGAAACATAAAAACATTAATGAAAAATACTAGAAAATGACTTTCCTACCATTTCTCATCAAACATTAAATTTTAATTAATAAATATTTTTTTTCCCTATAATTTCCTTTCTTATAGATTCTAGGATAATATCTGTACATTTAAAATTAATAAGAAAGAATAAAAATAATAATTAAAATTTTCATTATTTCTCGTTATTTCTTATTAATTTCAAATACATAAACATTACCAAGTACACACATACCCTAAATCAAAAAACATATCAGAATCGAGAAATGACTTGTATCATCATCGCCACACCCGTGACGCCCTCAAATCACACAAAAATTGAACACTGAAGTTGGAAGATTTCAAAGTAAATTAGCAAGCGTGTGCGTTGTAAAACAGAAGAAGACAAATATATGCAGGTGGTGGGGTGGTGGCTCAGACACGCATAAAGGCATCATGGGTAGCAGATAACACATCCGCCCGCGAGGTCAAAGAGCCTAATAAGCACCTGTCAGACTCAGGAAATAATTTGTCATCACCGCCAACCTCACAAACCCCTCAATCCACACACAAAATGCTCTAAGAACGCTAGTCAGCAGAATTCAAAATCTCTTTGATAAACTCTTCAAAAATAAGCGCTTTGACAAAGCCATATTAATGGAGAGCCAAAAATCTAGACAGTCATCCATAGAGAGTTCAACATGACACGCGAAAAAGCTTCATGGCATGGAAGACGAAGAATACAACTGAACCCAAGGGAACTCTTCTTTGTAACCCAAGCTAGCGCCACATGAACTAGAGCATGTGTACACAACTATAGTCGCCCAATCAAGCGATTCGGTGTCATTTTTCACGCCAAAATAATACAACAGTTGAGGCATGATCTGCAGGCAAAATTGAATAACAAGAGTTTCAAGAAAAAGACTTATACTTAATAATTAAACTGGGAAGCATTTTCAAACCTGAAATTCATAAGACATAGGACACTTGCAGTAACTGCACTTGGGAATGTCAGCCTTCGGAAGTCTACCAGCTGACACCGGCCAGAGTGGCTTTGCCTGGAGATCTCTGCAATATCTGTGGCAGTTCAGAGTGACGGGCCATTGTGCAATGCACACAAAGACGCAAAATAAGTTCCAAATTTTGTTGAGAATTCAAAATATAAGATTCTTTTCAAAAAAACGAGAGAACTCAGAATCTGCAAGCAACCAGTCAGTCGGTGAGATATGGACAACTGAAGAATGATTTGTGCAAACCTCAAGACTTGTTCAGGGGCATTGCTAATCCGTTCTTGAAAAGAAGCCCAACTTTTCTTATCATCGTCAGCCTATGCACAGTAAAGCAAACCTTGAAAAAAATCTAAGCTACCAGGAGAAAATATAAGCAACAGAAACTAATGAAAATAATGAGATTATACCTCAAACTTGTCCAACAGAACTTGGAAACTATCGTCTACTTTATGTTGTTCGGACACCAAAGAACTAGCCAAACCAACATCTTCAGATACATCATCGTCATAGAGGCACTCATCATCAATTAAAATCTCATGTTCCGGCCATAATGAATTGCGGGACACTGATAAGAAAATAATAATTTATTTAGAACGTTAGAACCATAATATCTAGTCAAAGAAGAAAATGGATTTTTCTTGGCATTACCTGTGTGTGTAGTTTGTAACTTCACTCTATAAATGGAGTCAGAAACGTCAGAAGAAATAAGAATCTGACGGCATTGACTTTTATGTCCAGATTTCCAATGCATAGCCTACGAAATCATAGCATTACTGCGTTGGCTAAGATAAGCATCCATCTCACTACTATAATATTTCCCTCCTGGCACCTGATGTTTCTCAGAGCAGTAGCGTGCTCTCTTGCAGCTGCTACAAATTTTCACTCCTTTCCAAGTGCCACACCAACAACAAAGTGGAGCTAAAATGCAAGTCGTCAAAAGTGTGTGTGGAGAAAAAAACACATTTTGGTCATTTTATTGTTAATTTTCAGGAGAGAAAAATCAAAGATTCGGGAATTTAGTAACTACAGATTTACAAGTGAAATCTTGAACAATTGAATAGAAGTTAAAGACAAAAGGAAATTACGACTCATCTAATAAATATAAGCACAGAGTACATTTATTCTACAAAATCAAATCATGTTTTTTATTTACATCCGTTAATAATAATAATTATTATTAGGAAATACAAAAGTGCTTAACAATTATTTTTATTAGTCAATCAGAATAATGAAACCATAAAGCAGCAGGAATCATATGGATTAATTTGGAAATCCCTTCACAAACAAAAGCCATGGTTCATGCTTCAACCAACTCATCATTTGTTGAAGAGCTTCCACATAATATGATGGAAAACAGTGACTAAGATTTAGGCATATACTTGGCAAGGTGATTCTACTCCAAATTCTCCATTGAATCCAATACAATAATCATTCTCTTACCTAAATCCAAGAAACTACTCAAACAGAGGAGTATAGGATTGAAGAGAAAAATGAACTAGAAAAAATAAGACAGAAATGACCAAGAGAATTGAGAGAGAAAAGAAACTATCTTGGAGCGGATTTTTCAAGAAGACAGACAATGGATTCTCTCAAGAATCGGACAGCACCATAAATCCAAATGCAATCTTAATGGTCCTTTACCACTCTGGGATTTCAAGTTCCGAATTATGAAACCAGAATATTTGTATTTTCGACTTAAAATGACCAATAAAATAACCTACAATGAACAGAAATAAGATATGCAAAGACTCTTTTAGTTTGATTCTGTGAGTCATGGTTCAGTTTGGTTATCAACATTATCAAAACAATAAATACAAATCAGTTAGTGTCAAAGATACAAGTAGGCCAAACCAAACCAATAGGGATATAATCATATAAGTATATGTTTAGATTGTTACTCTTAAAGATAGATATTTAATGATGATAATATATGATTATTTGCGTATTATTGATATACGTTTGTAAAAGCAAAATACAAATATTATTGTGTCATTGATCTAAAATTGTGAACCAAAATGATTATTTTGAATATGGTTGATATGAATTTCTTCTGCAAAATTGTTTGATAAATATTTCTAGGTTGAAAACTGCAGAGCAAACAAAATTGAACTGAACCTTCATCATTTTGGTTCATTTTAGTTCCAATAAGATAAATGGCCCAGTTTGGTTTGAATATTTTCAAACTGGTGGTTATGGTTTGGATAGTGGTTCGACTTTAAACTGAACAAACCAAACCATGTGCACAATTCGGAAAAATTCTGAAAAAGCTAAATTCCTGAAAGCCTTCTAGGAGTACTACTACTCAAAATGTGCAAGCACAATGCAAAAAAGGTCAACCATCCAATTGTGCAATATGATAATATCTTTACTTTGTGTGGATAATGGATATCATATACCATATTTCTGATTAACAAATCATCCAGGTCTCAACTGAACAGTGTTTATGCTAGTTTTCCAGTGCAGAAATCATTAGTAGGAGGATTACTTCCACTTTAAAGATCGTCAAGCTTACCTTCAGTTTCAGAGGGCTTATCTTGTCCATTGTGCTTTGGAGGCTCACTTGAATAGAAAGAATTTTTGTGTGGTAGTTGGCAGCGGAAAGCTTTTACACTTGATATATAAACAGAACGGATTTGGAAAAAAAATTTGAGCAGAGAACAGGTTAGAAAAATGAGGCTCCAAAATAGTCATTTCCAAGATTTTAGCAGCTACCTTCTGGGAGAAGAGCTATCAGTTCTGCATTTCCATTGCTCATGCTGATCTTTTAGCAAGCATGTCATGGAGGGACACATGAAAACATACAGAGTTCTGTGGAATGTGGATTCATTTCCAGATATTGGTGCATAGACCTTGCCATTTTCAACAAAAATTGCAGAAATTTCCAAAATTAATAAATTCGCAAATTGAGATTTTCAATTTCCATCAATCAACAGTACTGATTTCAATGGAAGAAATCAACAAAACCAACCTGAAGAAGGAATTGGAGAGGATCTCCACAGAAGCCGCAGTTCCAAGCTTTCAGTGATGGCAAGTTCACTGGATCCAGCCATGCCTAAAAAAACAACAGAATCATCTGAATTTCACGTAACAGAATGAGAAAAAATGACTTGAAAAGATTGATTTTTTCAAAAGACATACAGGAACACCCCCTGCCTTGCTAGGGAAGAAATGGCGAAGAAGCAAATTTGGGTTCTTTGGTTTCTCCACAAAACCCAATGTCACAAGATCTTTCCTCTCATTCTCATCATCGTCACCATCTTCAACATCAGCATCCTCTGCATTTTCCCCTGTGTCCAACTCCACCAATGTTCGGTCATCAAGATCCTCCAAGAAATTTGAGTTCTGTGGCATGGATTCCATTGGACTAGAGGTGGAGAATTCTGTGGTGTTGTGGGGGAGACAGTAAACCTTATCAGGAACGAGCAGTGAACTGCAATAAATTCTATGGTCTGTTCTAAATTTGGGACCCAGACCCCATATCCCACTAGCAGAACAATCTTTTATAAAGAATTTGAGAATAATCCAGCGTTTTTTCAAAATCTATAAGATGTAGAGATTTGAATCTTTATAAAAAACATAATTATATAGTTTAGATCAATTCAACTACCTGGAGTTGGTTGAAAACATTTCTAAGCTAGAAAGGCTTCTAAAGTAGAAAAGATGTATGTTTTACTACATTATATTGTGACAATTTATGTTCATCAGTCCACATGGAATTAAAAATGATACTATTTTTCTCAAAGTGAATCGAATCGAAAATCGTGTCCACAAGGATGATAAGAATATGCACGTCTAAATATAGGTCAACCAATCGATGAACATAAACCTAAAATTCCAAAGGCTAACTTAAAACCAAGACTAACTCTTCTATTTTAAATTCCAAGGATTTTGATCGTCTCACCGAAACAGGGCAATCACACAACATTTCTGCTTCATTATTTCAGATCTGAATGCACCAAAACAAATCGAAAGGAATAACAACAACATACCGAAGGGATGGGCGAATATTCAAAATTTTTCCTTTCCGAAATGAAGGAGCTGTTTCGTTTTGGGTTTTA
>JAMKPZ010005620.1:0-21483 GCA_024699675.1 Amphibolis antarctica | reverse complement strand
ACTTTCCAATATGGTAGTTGTAGTGCCTATTGATAGTTCCTAGGTATAGACTACTTTCCAATATGGTAGTTGTAGTGCCTATTGATAGTTCCTAGGTATAGACTACTTTCCAATATGGTAGTTGTAGTGCCTATTGATAGTTCCTAGGTATAGACTACTTTCCAATATGGTAGTTGTAGTGCCTATTGATAGTTCCTAGGTATAGACTACTTTCCAATATGGTAGTTGTAGTGCCTATTGATAGTTCCTAGGTATAGACTACTTTCCAATATGGTAGTTGTAGTGCCTATTGATAGTTCCTAGGTATAGACTACTTTCCAATATGGTAGTTGTAGTGCCTATTGATAGTTCCTAGGTATAGACTACTTTCCAATATGGTAGTTGTAGTGCCTATTGATAGTTCCTAGGTATAGACTACTTTCCAATATGGTAGTTGTAGTGCCTATTGATAGTTCCTAGGTATAGACTACTTTCCAATATGGTAGTTGTAGTGCCTATTGATAGTTCCTAGGTATAGACTACTTTCCAATATGGTAGTTGTAGTGCCTATTGATAGTTCCTAGGTATAGACTTCAAGGAAATAAATAGGATAAAACTACATAATTATCGGTGAAGGTGATCATAGAAACAAACTTTGAAATAGGATGAGATGTACAAAATCATTTACCTTTCCTTAAAGCAATGAGAACATCAAGATCAAAAGTGGTGATAGCGGGTGTGGATGGATATGTAGGCGTGTTTGATGGTTTAGTCGAGGGAGGCGTTGTCAATGTTGTTGATATACTTGTAATGGATGAGGTGTTTGGTTGCTTTCCATCCCTAAGTTAGGATTAATTGAAACAAAGCATTTATAAAGGAATAACATCTAGAGGATGATCCTTAACATCAAAGTAAGGTTTTGATTTAAAAAATGTGACATCAGCAGATATAATATTTTTTTTGTAAGTGGATGCAAATATTAATAACCCATTTCTGCATGAGAATTTTCAACAAAAACACACTTCAAAGAATTATGAGACTTGTCCAAGCTTGGAGAGAAGTTTTAAATAAAGGCAATACATATAAAATCTATAGGAGGAAGAGAAAATAACTTAAGTTTAGAGTAAAGGTTGTAAAAAGGGATTTTTCCTTTAAAAGGAGTTTTTTTTTAAAATTTTCTTTGTTTTTTTTGTTTTATTATTTTTTAAAATATAATTTAATTATGATTAATCAAATAAGAGGTTCTAAGAGTCACATCAAACTAAAGATATTTCAGTACTTTCATTTGCAATAAAAAGGTGTAGGTGACATCAAGGATATAGTGATGTTTTATCTTAATTATTCTATTTTGTCGAGAAGTTTGAGGATGGTTATATATGTCACACCAAGTGAATCATAAAAAGTTTGAAAGTCATTTTTCAAAATGTCAAGGGCTCGTTTGGGGTCAGCTCCAATCAGCTTTAAGAGTTAAATAGAGCTGAAGTTGAAGTTAGTTTTATGAACGTAGTTAAAATTACATAATAATTAAAATGATGAAAGTTTATATGTTGGAATTTGTACAGTAACGATGACTTTAGGAGTGATTTTGAGAATTGATTGGAGTAGGCCCCAAACGGACCCCAAGTGTATTGTTGGTTTGCAAATGCTTGAGAGTAATAGAAAAATAAAATTTTATTTGTACAAAATTATTTTTAGCAATATCCAAAATACATTGACAATCCTTTAATAGATAAGCCCAAGACACTCTAAAATAATCATCCACAAAAATGTGGTACTGATAATTAGTTACAGACAAAGCACTAAAATTCCTAATGTCATATTGAACAAGTTTCTAGACACTAACTAGAGGTGTCAAAAATTGTATAATAATGCTTTCTTAGTTGACACGATTTACACTTAAAAGGAGAAACAGAATTCTCCAGGAAGGGCTTGTTGTAGCTTTTGATTTGATGGATGTTTGTGACTGTAATGCCACAAAATAGACGAGTCAAAGACAATCAGCAATGCAACCTGTCCATGCGACATTTCACCACAAAATATTCAATATACACTATCACTCCATCTATGGCTTAAATCAATTATCGCCACTGTCAATAAATTTTAAAAGGTATAATGAAAAGGAACAAAAAAGGGTAATTAAGTAGGAAAGTTAGATATAACATTAATGGACAACAAGTTTATGGAAAAGTTAGGTACATAAAAAAAACTTTATCAAGTATAATCTTTTAAAAGGGGATTGGACAACCTTTTATAGATACAAAACATGATCATAATGGTGACAGAAGTGATGTTTGGGAAATTATGTAAAATTGGTAAATAAATCAAATGTACCTAAAATATGGAACGAGGTGCTTGAGTTCATAATCCAGTAACCATCCCTTGTAGTTACCTTTGCTTGACTTGTACTTGACTTGGAAGCTAAAGCTACGTTGGAAGAGGATTTGGAGACCTGAAGTTACGTGAGACACTTGTAACTAGCCTTGGAGGTGGTGACCATCAAAGAGTTATTAGGAGTTGTGGCAGTTGGAGTATACTTTGTTGGAACAACTAGAGTGTCAATGGCTACACATGCCTAGGTTGATTGTCTAAGCTTTTCCTCGCATCACTTAGATATGTGATTGGTGTCACCACCTTGCACAAACTTCTAAATCTAAGATATTCAACCTCTAGAGGATGGGGAGGCAGTAGTAGTAGGAACTTAGCCTCTTTTAGGGTTAAGAAAGAGGAGTATGTAATGATTTGCAAGATGCTCCTGGATCTTCTGTAAACATACTGATTGTTAGATGCTTGGGGGTGGATGTGGGTTATGTTGTGGATGCTGGGAATTCAGTGGTATCTCAAAAAGGGTGGTACATGTGGAAGTATGGAAGGCAGAATTGTAACTGAACTCAGCCTAGACTAGCTACTTAATTCAGTCCTTAGGTCGTTCATTGTAGAAGCATTGTAAGTACTTTTCCAAATGCTAACTAATGATTTTCGACTACCTGTCGGTTTGCGGATGGTAAGCGGTTGAGTGTTGAAGTTTAGTGCCTAACCTTTGGAACAATTCTTGCTAGAATTTACTCACAAAGATTGCATCCTTGTCTAAGACTATAGTTTTGGGAAAATTGTGCAGATGCATTACCTGGTTGATGAATCTTTTTGTGACTTATCTAGCTATATATGGGTGATGGAGTTTAAGGAAGTGTGTGCGCTTCAACAACTTGTTGACGACTATCATCACCATTAAAAACCCTTGTGATGTTGGCAGCCCTCGATGAAATCTATAATGATGTCCTTTTAAATTCTTTCTGGAATCACAAGAGGTTGTAAGAGTCCTAAAGGATGCATATTGTTAATCTAATAGCAACCCTTTGTGACTGGTCTCTTGCATTGCGGCTTGGTTAATCCCTCACCACATAGTCACTTCCCTCAATATTGGAAACACATCTCCTTTGGCTCAATATTGAACTAGAATGGGCCCAAATGCTCTAGCCATCGATCCTCAAGGATAAGATCGTATAGGCCAACCTCCATGATCCGCACATCTACCTCCCTTCCTTGATAGTTGATTGTGACTCCCTTCACTTGTCCATATGTTGGTAGCTTATGACCTCCAACTATTATGACCTTCTTCTCAAGCTTTTTTTGTTGCCGAAGAGGACAAAGCCTTGGGTCCATGGAATTATGGGTGCTCTTGTTATTGACCAATAACGTGCACCCACATCCGCATGGTCCACAGACCCACCTCTCCTGAGACAGTGTGGGCGGAGATGTTTACCTCTCCGTAGTTATTGTGCTCTTGTTGCTTATTCCGCTCCCACGATTGCTGTTGATTCTTAAATAAACATGCATAGCCTTACAATCATACAACTAGCTGCCATGTGTTGGTCATTCAATTACAAACGTATCCTCCTACTGTAATTTTTGATGACAAAATAGTTTATCACCACATGAAAGGATTTGCCTTTAATTCGCCATCTTATCATATCTGCTAAAAGGCCATGATTTGATCAGATCATGACAGAGTAGTGGGGTAAAAACCACATTTAGGACATCAGGTGGCAGTGATAGGTTGAAACAACCCTAGAAGAGGTTGTAGGAGGGTTGGCTAGCCCTAGGAAGAGTGGAAATTCAGGCCTTGGGCTTGGAAGGTGGTTATTGATGGTCTATCAAGGTTTGGAAGGTGGTTAATGATGGTCTATCAAGGCTTGGAGAGGGTTGGTGGTCTTGGGAGGTGGTGGGAAAGAGATGGGAAGCACTGATAAGCCCTACATAGGAGGGGAAGGGGCTGTGGTGGTGGACAGTGAAGAGAGGGGAGAGGGAAGTGGTGGAATTAAAGGGAGAAGTGAGGGGGATGTGGTTGTGGTGGAGGAGAGAGGGGCTTGGTGGTTAGGGTTTCCTCTTTTGTTTGATACAATGTAAGATCATAAGGAAGAAACATTGTCGTTTGTATTTGATTAGGAAGAATAAGTAGAATGTATATAGAGTGGGTGTTAGACTGTTGGTATCCTATGTTTGGGATGGCCTTCTCTCTCTTTAGTTAGTCTTAATTCTTAATCGACTCTTAATTAATCTTTATTTAAAATTATTTAATAAATTTTAGCCTTCATTCATTGTAGTCCTTAATTAGTCTTTAATCATCAACTTAATCTTCCAATCTGTTAGTTCTTAATCAATCCTAATCCCGAATTCGGTCTTAAACCTATAATCAGCCTTATTTTTTCAATTAAATGCTAATCTAGTGCTCTCCTTAAATTAGTTTCTAAAAAGAAAATGAAATACACCAATTCAAGTCCTTCGTCAAATTAGTCCATGAAAACGATTTGACCTTTGATCACTTATTTAGCTTTTGGTCAATTTCAATTAGTCCTTTTAATCTTTATTCACTAATATGGTCTTTCAGTTTTTAAACATTAGTTTAGTTCTTAATTAAATTTTGAAATCATTCCTTTTTGGTTAATTGTCTACTTAGTTTTTAATCCATCTGGGTTTATAATTAATCCCAAATCAATAATCAATTTAGTTCTGAATCAAATTTTAACTTAATCTGATTTAAGCCCATTTTAGCTTAAATACACTTTACCCCGGTCCAATTGCAGCCCAAGTAAATCCTTTCTTATGCTTCTCCTCTTTGCCTCCTTTTCTTTTGCTTTGCTTTTCTTCATCTTTTTCCGATCCGTTTGGCTGCCTATCTTTGTAGGCATAGCGGTTGGTCTTGCTTGCTCCTGCACCTGCCCTGCAGGTGGCCCACTCATTTGCTTGGTCATGTGCTCTGGGTGTGATAATCTTCCTTGCAACTGGTTGTACGTATGAACGTTCTACAGCTTGCAGCCGCCTGTGGATGGCTGCTGAAGACCTGAACTTAGTCATTTTCGCTCGAATGAAGCTCACAAGACATGTATGAGCCAGATTTTTGGTGGTTGCAGAATGACTCTATTTTCTCTCCCCTTTTCTTCATTCTGATTATCGGGAGGTTTAATGGTTTAGTTCGGTAGATTTTGCTCATTCTATAAAAGCAATGTTACGTAGACCCAAGATAAATGAGTATCTATTAACCCACACATGCCCATAAGCATACTACCACAAGGAATTACACTTAATACTCACATCACTGATGTGGTATGTAGTGATACATCTATGTTTCCTAGGTCATCAAGAATGAAAACAGTAAATTTCATAATAGTACTGGCTTTTTCAGTTTTATTACTGGTCTAAATAATCTGGAGAGCTGCAAGGAGGAATCAATTCAACAGATTTGTGTCATTTTAGGGTGTAAAGAGAGGCATTTCCATTTATCGAAAAACGGTATTCTTATAACAGAGCCAGATATTGTAATAATGCCACAATTTCATGAACTTATTTTATTTTTCTAAGATTTTTTAATTTTTACCATGTGAACTGCAGTAAGGTTTATTAACTAATTGTTACTTGAGGATTGGTTCTATGATGCTTTGTTTTTATCAGTAAATTTTCCAGTTTTTGATTTGAGTTTTGAGGGAAATCACAATTTATGAATATACTTATTGTGATGTTTTCCAGTTGTCATCTTGCACTTGGGGAAACTGAAGCTGCATCAAAACTTTTCAAAAAGTGCATTAAGATTTTGAATGGTGATGGTTCAGGTTCAAAAATTCTGCAAGAAGCTTCTAATGGTCTCCAAATTGCTCAGGTTTCATATTTCAAGATTGTTGTTTATTTTTGTTTTATCCTCAGCATTATTTATACTTTCAAGATTTTGTTTCTTTTATTCTGGTATTCTGTTTTCCTCCTTATTTTCTCTATACGTTTCAGGATTGTTGTTTGTCTATTTTCTTTCCACATTTTCTCTTATTTCTTGGGTCCTAGGAATATGGAGGCACCTTATCTGGTAGTTACGTTCCATCAATGATTGATTGCTTTGGACGAAATCTTTTCTTTCCTTATTCTCTTGATCTGTAGGTAATAGAAAAGTCTCAACAGTATTCTTTTAAATGTTTATTTGATCTGGGTTTCTCTCGTTTATAAAAAAAATGTTGTTTGATAGATATGCATTTTTATATTTTAGACTTCTTAAGAGTTAACTTGTAATTTTACACTTTACACGTACTTAAAAAACACATCATTTGCATCATGTCAACCACATCAAAACACAAAAAAAAAAATTGTATGATTTTATTACATGTAAAAAAGAATGTAAAATGTTGTTGTATAATTTATGGAAAATTTTTGCAATATTTTAATAATTTGTATAGTTTATACTCCTATTTAGGAGTAATTCAATATGTGTGTGTGCATGTGCATGTGCGTGTGTGTGCATGTGCATGTGCGTGTGTGTGCATGCCTGTGTGTGTGTGCACGTGAGGGTATATGTGTGGGTGTGTGCATGTGCACACGTGTGTGTAGCTCACTTTGCCTGATCATGCAAATACCGCATTACCTGTCAGACCATGTTCAAGTCTGAGCCGATGATTGTCCTTAGGTTTAATTTTGTGGTTGAAGTGAGATTTCCTTGTGCTCATTGGTGAAGTTGCTGTTGTGACTGGTGTTAATTGAGGTAAATGGTAGACTAACCATTACTGTGATGGGTGCTAGCTGAGGTGGACGATGCCTAAGGGGAAGATCAGCAATGCAACAAGTGTTAGTCGAGGTGGATGACAACCCAAGATGATGATTGTTGCTATACTAGGTGTTTGTCGAGGTAGACGGTAACCTGATGGGTTTGACTGTCACTATTTTTTTGTGTGTTTTTTAAATTTTATCTTCATTTGGCTAAACAACTTGTCAGTTCTCTTGTAGGGGGTGAGGTGGGGGTGGGGTAGTTTTAGGCTTGAGTGTGGCTAACCTATGCTTGTGGGGGTGTTAGATCTTCTTGTGGGAATTGGGTGACTAACCGTTTTGGCTAGGAGGTGATTCGAATCAAGATTTCATTTGACTTGCATTGGATGTGAGCTAGTGAATCTTGTTGATGACTAGGCTTCCATTGTCCCTTATGCAACTGTGCATGAGGGGTTTTTGCTGGATTGCATTGAAGGGGCACTTTTGGGCCAATATTTCTTGTAGGCTTATGGAGGACATCTCCCTTGCTCATCTAAGGGAAGTTCTAGGCGTCAATAAGCCAAAGAGATCCACAAGCAATTAAACCATCATCAATGTTTGTTGGGTCCTTACAGTGGTCTTCCATGTCACATCTATTGAGATAGAGGTGGTGGTGGTGTTTGCATCTTGAATTAGGTACCCTAGGAGGGAGAGGAGAAGACCAAGATGTGGGATTGAAAATAAATGAGAAGGAAGTGGAGAACAACACCCACCTCATTTCTTTGGTGTGTGGGACTTGAACTTTTTTTTTCTACACTCGTTCATGGCTCTTCATGATAGTGCAACCAAGGCTTCAAAAATTGACACAGATTGTTGAAATTTTCGATGATTTGTGCCCATTTTGCATTTTACCAATGCCAAAATGCATTGTATTAATGAGAGTTCAAGGGATTAAATGATCCGTCGATGAGGATCAATAGATCTTCGATCTAACATATTTTTTAGCTTAATAAAGGATGGATGGATCAATTCGAGGAATATATCAGTTGATTCGGTATGGATGATTGATAGATAGCCTTTGAGCTTTGACACACTTGGGTTGTTGGACGGAGGCTTGTTGACTGCTGTGGGCTCAACAAGGTCGAATGTAAAGGGTCAATGATGACTGGGAAGAATGGTTTGAGTCGTTTAAAGGCCGAATGGTTGCATGAAGGCTGTCTCCTTTTGTTGAACCCATTGAAGGAGGAAGAGTCAGGGCTCGATGAAGAATACGGCCGTTACGTTTGCATGTGGAGGAAAGGAAAAAAAAAGAAAAAGAAGAAAGAAGAAAGAAGAAAGTAAAAAGAAAAGAAAGAAAAAGAAAAGGTGAAAAAAGAGAGGAAGAGAGAAAAAAATAAAAAGAGGAAAAAAACAAAGAGAGAAGGAATTTTTTTTTTTAAATTAAATTAAAATTAGTATAAATATTAAAAAATCAAAAATTCTGATATTTTTTAATTTTTTAGAAAAAAAATGTTTTCTTGTCAAAAAAAATTGTGGAAGTATTAAAAAAAGGAAAAAATTAGAAAAGAGAAAAAACAAGAAAGGAAGAGAGAAGAAAAAGGGAAAAAAATTACATAAAAATGGTGGAAGTATTAAAAAAATCAAAAAATCTTGATAAGTTCTAATTATTTGAAAAATTATGTTTGCTTATGAATAACATTCCTCTCCTACTTTATTCTTATAAACTTTATTTTCTATTGGTTAATTAATTCACGTGAGATATTTTAAAAGATCTTAACCATATTCTAGGAATAAAAATTTATAATTTACTCTAAAATCTTATACTTGATAAGATTTTTAATTATGGTGATTATAGAAATTCTCTAGTACGATGCGTAATCTTTTTAATTTTTGTTATAACTTGAACTTTATTAAAATGTAACTTGATATATATTGAAATATGACCTGATTCTATTAAAATATAATCTAAAATCTATTGAACTATAACTTGGATTATTTTTAACTGTAACTTAGATTTTATTGATATGTAATTTGGATTTTATTAAAATATAACTTGAATTTTAAATTATTTGTAATATGAGTTCTTTTTCAATCATTTATTTACGATTTAAAGTTTTTCTCATACATGTAACTACTATATTCTTATCTAATTGATATTTTATTGACGATAAATATTTAAAAAATTTGTCTAAGTTTTTTTATATGCTTATTATAACTTATTTTATCTTTATCTCAAGTTGAAATTTAAAATTTTTAAGTTGTTTCCACCGAAGTATTGGGTTTTCACTAATACAATCCTTGATCTTCGATACATTTCCTTTTTAGAGGACCTATCTTTGATATGATATTGAGATTTGAAACCTTGAGTGGAATGACATCTCATTTGTTTGTTGTTTGCAGCCTTCATCAAAGTGAAATAACTTGATGCTTGTCATTAGCAATCACCAAGAGTCTCTTCTCCAAGAATCGGGATGCCAAAAACCTAGAGGACTTTGTCACTATTCTTCATCTCCTTGTTTTATAGCTGACACTTGAGCAGAGATCATGTGACGATGGGGAGAACATGGGGAATGTGCTTGAGAGGAGTGATGCTTAATTTAAAAGACATGAAAGTTCTACAAAATTTCAGATTGATAATTTGTCTTTGCTTATGAGTGATTTTCATTTATTCTTATCACACTAATATGCTATGATACTTTGTGAGCACATTTACATCTACTCTTCCGGTCAAATTTAAAATTGAACTGTAGTAGATGTTATTCTTTGATCTGAAATACTCTTCTTATTTGTTATTTCTGGAATTACTTTATTTATAGACTGCAAATTGCTCTTCAGTTTATTATTTTTATTTGTAAATGACAGCTGGAATAGCATTAATTTTTTTTAAAAGAAAATAAGTAAAAGGTTTTAGTTATCTATGTAATTGTTGTCTGATTCTGGCTTGTCTATGATAGTTTTATGTTTTTTTGTTCTCTCCTGGCAGAATGTAGCTGATTGCATCAGTCGTTCTGCTGAGCTATTGCAGAAGAGAACATGTGATGATGTGGAAAAGGCATTGGAAATGATTTCTGAGGCACTGCTAATAAGTCCTCACTCAGAATCCTTGATTGAAATGAAGGCAGAAGCTCTTTTGTTGGTTAGTTTATTTCTAAATGTTGACAGTACATATATGATCCAATTGCTTATTTTTGTAATTTTATTAAAACATTCTTGAAATCCGTCAGCCATTTAGGAAATTGAATACAAATATCTCTATTATCATGAGAGTTAGTGCATACTGGTTCCCAAGACAGTTGTTTCAAAACTAATTTTCCCTTTCTTGAATCTATGCAGCTAAAAAGATATGAGGAAGTGATTGAGTTATGTGAAAAGACTGTGGAATCTTCTGTAATAAATTATTTCTGTGCTGATGATACACAAAAAATGGAGGAAGTTGAATGCAAAAGATTTCTCCCTTGTAAAGTTTGGCGCTGGCGTCTGATTTGTAGGTCTTATTTCTATTTAGGAAGTCTTGAAGAAGCTCTTAGTTTACTACAGAAGCATGAACTACTGGGATCCATTTCTAATATGTATGTTTAATTCATCCTAGACATTTGAACATCTTTTGGTTTAGATTTCTTTTCAACTTAAATGCTCTTTTTCAGGTGTGGGAACAAGTCTCTTGAATTTTTTGTATCATTTTCTGTCACAGTAAAGGAACTTCTTCGCCTTAAAGTATGTTTAGTCCTTTACATTTCTCCCCCTTATTGTCAATTTTTTTTTTTTCTATGTGATCTACGATCAGCACTGATGATTGCCATAATTATCTTAATGAGCAGAAAAATGTCAAACATGCCAAATGATACCATTATGCTAGGGATAATTAATTATTGTCTAGAATGCTTCTTTTTTAATTTAGATTATAGTTACAAATAAAAAATGGTGAAGTTGAATTTAGAATCGTGCAATATAAAGTTTGAAAATGATTTAATTGTGGTAATGCTCCTGGTTACTTGTTGACTTCATTGGTTGCCATAAAAAAATCTTATTTCAATTATCAAATACAGGGATACAAGTATGAGTAATAAATTATAATTAAGCTTTCAGGCCATAAGTAATACACAAACAAATAGTAAAGTCTTAAATATCTGTTCCATTGGAAACATGGAAACCAACTTTGACATGCCAGAAATGTTTTTCGACACGTGTCAATATGTCATATGATTAAGCATTATATGGAGGTACGTCAATTTAACCAAACATTGAATGAGATTTTGCATCATGTCAGTGGAAGTCACGTATTTTTATGGTTTATTTTGTAGATCTAATGTATTAATGTAGATCTAGGATATTATCATTAGATTTCACTTAGAAAATATGGACCTAGGATAACAACGAATAAACTCCTAAACACTCTTCACAACCACATCCCTACAGATCACCTTAGGAAATACGGTTTGATCTGTATCAGTGAAATTTCATTGATACAATTGGTTTTTTCAGGGAATGATTGGATATGTATAGGTTTTTCAGTTTCAGTAAAATGTCAGGTGAAATGCTGATGCATTTCAGTTGGATCATCTGATTCGGATTGTTTTTATGTTGCCAAACTGCCATATCATCTGATATGGACAAAACTTCAGTGGAAGCTCTTGATATGTTAGTGAAACACATGGAAGATGAGGTGGTTCTATAATTTGAGCTACACGAAGGTGTTTTCTTTGAGCTCTAAAATCACTCTAATTTTCTTGAATCTTCTCCAAATCTTGTACAAGGTATGCTTTTGGTCCATTTCTCTCTTCTTCAAACACAGATCTTAGCCTTTTATGTTAACCTAAGATTATTTTCATTGGCTAGACGTACTTTTTGTAATTTACGAATTTTTCATGGTTTTTTTTTGTAATTCTCGTTTTATGTGCATTTATAGGAAATAGTTAATGGATTTAGCTTAGGTTAGGTAAGACCTGATGTTACCTAAGGTAGATTCATATTTTTATGAATTTAAATTTTTTAGATTTTTTTTTTCTTTTTTCAATAATATTGTAGTTACTAGGTGACAGTCATTAGATATTTTCCATGATAGATTGGATTTAATATTATTTAGGTTAGATACATTTTTTGGCACAATCCGAATTTTTTAGAATTTTTTTCTGATTTTTCGGAAATATTGAAATTTTAAGTGAAACTCATTAGATCTTCTCAATGTTAGGTTAGATCTTGAAATTGAAAACAAGAAGAGATGGTTTTGTGGATAGCAACAAATTAAAGACTTAGTGTATGTACTATAGAAAAAGATGGCTTGTGGTGATGTGACTTAATTGAAATAGTATCTTGTTGTGGTTATAATAACATAGCGAAGTGTAAGAAATGGTCCTGCGTCATTCCAGATCATATGTGAGAGTTGTTAAAGGAGATGAGCAAAAAGAGCACGAAAACAATAAGAGATGAGAGATTTAAGAAGATATTGTTTGGGCAAGGACAAAGCATGGGAGATTTGTGGGAGAGAAGACAAACACTGGTACAAGGAGGTTATATTACCATCTTAGCAAGAAAACTAGAGGAGTTTGTGCCTATTGGAACCCCACTGTCGTCCTCCTCATTGTATCGTTTTGCTGTTGGGTGAATCAGGACTGAAGAACTGTACGTGGACTTCTTTTTGCTGAAACTTCTCCTCCATCGTCCACCACCACCACTGCCACCTTTTCCTCCTCCAACAAAGAATTGGATGTAGACTCCTCTTCGTCAGAACTTCTCCCCATCGTTGCTCAAATGTAGGTGCAGGCCATTTCTTACATGTCAAGTACACTTGTAAAGTACATGCCTCTTCTTACATGCCACTTCTTACATGTCAAGTACACTTGGTTTGTTTACTTGTTTACGTAACCTACCTAATATTACTTTTGTTATCATTGTTGATGGTTGGTCGGGTATTGTTTTTAGAGAAGGTACCATCCCTTCTCTAAGTTTAGACTTGATAAAGTTCTTTATGTACTTAACTTTCTCATTAACTTGTTATCCATTAGTATTATTATTGTTTGACTTTCGTGCCCAATCACCTTTCTTATCTATTGTACATTTCAAGATTTGCTAATGGTGACGAGGATTGGTTTAGGTTGTAGATGGAATGATGGAGTATACAGGTTTCTTTGCAATGATTTGCTGTGGATTGGTTGCCTTGTTCATTGTCTTTGAGCTATCCATTTTGTGACATTATTGTCTTAGACATCCAATCCATCAAAACACCTTAACAAATTCTCTCTTAGATTTTCATTTCTCCTTTTGAATGTGAGTCATATCAATTAGGAAAACATCATTGAACCACCTTTGACTACTTGTAGTTAGTGTCTAGTAAGAGTCTATTCGATCTTGTTCACTATGATATCTAAGGTCGTAGTTTTGTTTCATTTATATTTGGTTATTGGTACCATATAATTTTGTTGATGATTATTTTTTTTGTCTTGGATGTATTTGTTGAAAGAATGTTAGAATGTTCTAGTTACTGTTATATAAACGCCCTAGACAGACTCAATGTTGTATAGACACCTAAATTGTATTGATTGTGTAAAATAATGCCCTAGACCCTAAATTGTATGGACGCCTTGACAGACTCAATGCTGTTGGGTGCCTCATGCATTGAGTTTGCCGTACATTACATGTCAAATGGGAGTGAATTGTTGTGTAATTTATGGTTACTCCATTGTAATTTGGATGTTCTGGGTTATAATTCTAGACAATTATTTTCACTTTTGGTGGTAAGATTGTGTAGAACTTGTCTCTCCTAAACCTCTCATTGGTGTGGGTGTTGTGGACTGATTTGTCTATGTTATAAAACATATATTTTGCATGTTCCAACATATCCTCTGACTCTTGAAATTATTGTTCCAAAAGGAAATTTGTTTTGTTGTATTCAACTCCATTATATGCACTACAGAATGTATTTTCCTTGCAAATATTGCGTATTCTTCTGATGCCTCTTCCTTTATTATTTTAGAGTGCAGGAAATGATGCATTCCAAGCTGGGAGGCACTTGGATGCAGTTGAACATTATAGTGCTGCTTTAATGTGCTCTATTGAATCACGCCCCTTTGCTGCGATTTGTTTTTGCAATCGGGCTGCTGCATATCAAGGTGTTGGTCAAATTACTGATGCTATTGCAGATTGCAGTCTAGCAATAGCATTTGATGCAAATTATCCGAAGGTTTGTTTCTTTAATGTACAATTTATTTGTGATCCTTGTTAATCCATTCATATTCATTTCTTGTTGAATAAACCACAAGTTTCTGATACTTTTTTACTGCCATGTTTATCATTGCCATTGTGTGGCATTTGTTTGAATGTTGCACCATATATTGCATTAAACATAAGGAATGCTCATTGCTCTTTTATCTTGTATTTGTAAAAATCTAGAAAAGATTTTCCTTGTTGCATCACAATTGCTTGTTCTTCAACAATTTTTTGATTGATGATTTGGGCATCTTATCTGCACATGTTGACATGTAAAAATGCTCTCTATATACATGTGTGCAACCTGGATTTTTAATATTTTGAATCTCTGATATGGAAAATCCCTTATGTAGAGAAATATATTTGGTACCTAGATCTAAGGAGAAATGTATATTTTTATGATAGATCTAACATTATATGCCATAAAACCTCTAAAATTAAAAAAAAACCTCTTAAAATAAAAAAAAATCGTGGAAAATAGAGATCAATGTGTTTGTAACTTCAATCTAGGGAGAAATGCATATTTCCATGATAGATCTAAAATTATATGTTTTAAAAAAACCCTTGGAATCCAAAAAAGACACTGACAATAAAACAATTCGTGGAAAATGGAGATAAATATATCTGGAACCTAGATCTAGAGAAAAATTCATATTTCGAAGGTACTTTTAAGAAAATATTGATAAATCTAAGTAAAAAGGTTGTTGAAAACAAAGTACTTGCTCACGAGCTTCCACACCTCTCCAATGAGCTTTCATGCTTTTTTGGCAATAAAATTTGTTTTGAGGTTTCTTGCAGGAGAGATTAGATAAATTAGCAGAGAAATGGAGACAGATGAGGGAAAATGGGTGGAACTTCCGTTCACCCTCTCCTATTGTGTTTTCCACCTATGTCAGTTGAATATTTGGGCCATTTTGGTTGACATGGTCAAAAGGTGCTCAGATGTTGCTCCACATTGACTGATGCTTGATGTGGGCCCAACATGCCACCAACATGTTACTTGAAAGTGGAGTGATACTTGTCACACAGGCGAACTTCATCTCGTCAGGATCCATTTCTGACACATTTTGGTGAAATCTTACCAATTTGTCGATGTTGAATTCCATGCAAGGAACATAAGCTCATCATAGGTAAAAAAAATTGTGAACGGGAAAATGCAGGAAAATGATATTTATTTCTCTCAACTGGGTTTGGGGTGAAATAGTAATGAAAAATTGGTTCAAGGCAAGGGCCAAGAAGTTCTTGTAATTTCCTTCACCCTTTTCTTTTCATTTTTTCATCATTTTCAGTAATAAAGGTTGGAGAGGATGTGAGTGGGAGTGGGTGTGAAGGATTGAATCAGGGAGGAGGCTTCCTTCATCATCAATGGTAAAGGTGGGGAAGGATGCTATGGTGGTCAATGCAAGTCTAAAGGGTGGTGGTCCTCACCACTCTGATAACAAGTGTAGGAGTTTGAAATGAGGTTGAGGATAACATAGGACATTGGTGGAGATTAACAGAAAAGTATGGGAGAAATGTTTATTGGTTAATTTAGGATGAGGATAAGGATATATCTGGGATTCCTTGTGCTAAGTGGGGTTGAAAAGGGAAAGAAAAATATACTTCATCAAATCACCAAGGTCTTTGCCCATGCAATGCTCTATGTTCCCCGTCCACAGAAAGTTGAAGCTGAAGTCACTGATGTTGGAGGTGTCAAGACAGTAGGAGAAGATATTGGAGTGGTTGGCATCGCATCCAAACAGAGAGAGCAAAATGGCAGCAGAAGATACTCCAGTTGTGGGCATCAGATCTGGAGCTGGTGGCATTGCATGCTGCATCACAGGCGATCAGGATATTATCAAATGCAAGCAACAGTGGTGGTGTTTTGTAGGGGAGGTTGGGAGTTGTGATTTGCCAATAAAGGTTAGGCCATCATCTCTTATGCAGTGAAGGGTGATTGGTGCAGGATTGGTGTTTGATCTGGTGCCCTTTGTTGAGGTGGGGAAGATTGTGTTCCCTTGCGCCTGGGCATCCCTCAGTGGCAGGTGGTGAGTAAAATGTATGACTGTTGGAGGGTAACACCATGCAGGGAAAGGTGTAACCTTTTGGTGTTGCTCTCTCAGTGATGAGATGTCATCAAAGGGAATAGGAGGATGTCTAGAGTACAGCTACCAATGCATGCAGTGTTGAAGTGATTGATGGAATACTGGAAGAAAGCATAAATAAAATCTCTTTTATTTTGAGGTTAAATGTTGTCAAGAGAGTCTCAATTGAAAGTTCATGCTGAAATTCTAGGTATCTTTGAAATTTTTCTGTGTACGATCATAATTGCCTCTCATTTTCATTATTTTATGGCAAAACAAATTGCAAGTTGTTTGAATATGAAGATATAATTGAACGAAATTTCAGATTATCAGATACAGATTGATATCTCTGCAAGCTACTTTGAAAATTAAAAGTAGATTATTGACGTTATACTTTCTGGTAGAAACATTATAAGAACAATATCTCTCGTTGCTTATGGGTACCATGTGTTTCTGAAAGACTTATATCATCTCACAGGCAATTTCTAGAAGGGCTACCTTGCATGAGATGATTAGAGACTATGATCAAGCAGCTTCAGATCTTGGCAGACTGATCTCTCTTATGGAAAAGCGGATTAAACATAAATCTATCAAATCTGGAGCAGTGGGAGGTTCAACTAGTGACTGGGATATTCTAAAACAAGCTCGTTTACGACGTGCTACCATTGAAGAAGAAGCTAGAAAAGGAATTTCATTGAATATGTACACAATCCTGTGAGTTTATTTAGAGAACTTTTACTACCATTTTTTTTTTTATTCTACCAAATGAATCTAATGGGAAATTATTGTCTGGTTTTTGAAATCCTGGTTATAGTAGAGCAGTAATTGATTTGGTTTCCCATTTACACTTGTGTTCCTCAAGTCTTTTTCTTTTGATTTTACCTCAGTCTCTTTCTTTAAGGGAGAGGTGCTGGACAACAATTTATCAGCCATGTAAGACAGTAAAACAACCTAGAAGAGATTCTTCTGAGTAAAAACCAGTTCAATCTAGTCTACAGTCAAACTGGGCTGCCTGTGCAGTTGATTTCAGTGCAGTCTCGTTGTTATCAAGACTGGTAGTGAGCCAACTGGTATAGGTGAGAAGGGGCCAGCAATAGAGGAGCAGGCAGATAAATTGAAGCCACCCTCAGGAAGAAATCAGCAACAGCAATGGAGCGTTAAAGCATGGGCATCCAGAGTTGAAGGAGCTGATGGTATGGGGGATGCCGACAGTTTCAGAAGAGATTAGTGGATGAGAGACAGTTAAAAAAAGGCCTGAGCCATTGGAGTGATAGATGCAGTGGTTGTAGGCAACAGGGGAGTAGGAGACTTGCAGTTGAGAGAGATAGATGCAGTGGAAAAAAAAAGGGGGCCAACCAACTGTAGAGAGAGAGATGTGAAGGGTGAGAGAAGATAGGGAGGGGAGAAGGGGGGAAGGAAGCATTGATGATCGAGGTGTGCAAGCAAAGGCAGCAGTGGAGGGAAAATCCCTAGCTTGATGCTTTGTCAGGAGAAAATATTGAGAGAGGGAAAAAAATGTTTTCTTCATTTCTTGATGTCTGATCACAGCATATAATATAGTATCAGTTCCATAAATGGATATCACAATAACCTGAAACTAACTCTAACAGGACTAAACTCACATATAACCGTTAACCCTAATACAGTAATACATAAATATTCTCCAACACTATGTTTTCAAATATTATGGTTCTATCATTCTAATCGGCCATAAATACCCTTTCACTCAAATTGTTAAATTTTATTTGAATTTGTCTGATTTTTGATAGACACATCCTGTAATAACTAATTATTTAATTATTAATTATTCTAGCATCACTGGTTTGATGGATCCGGTTTAGCAGTTGAACCCATAACTGACCATCCCTTCAATCTACCAAGTCGATATCTGGTCTAATTCTTAAAGATTTGACCTTGATGGGTGAATTTTTTTATTTGCTAGCCTTTATGTCATCCTCTTACAAACTCAACTTCCAGTCTATTTTCCGTGTGCAGAGGAATTGAATCTTCAAGCAGTGCTGCAGATATCAAGAAGGCTTATCGCAAAGCTGCACTGAAGCATCATCCGGATAAGGTTTCAATCCTCTCAAGCGTGTTAAATTAGATCATTGATTATTTTTTTTACTTGGTAAATTTTGCTCTACGATGTGTGCAGGCCAGTCAGCTCCTAGTAAAGGGTGAGAACGGTGATAATGCCGTATGGAAGGATGTTTGTAAGGAGGTGCACATCGATGCAGACCGTCTGTTCAAGATGATTGGAGAGGCATATGCTTTACTCTCAGATCCGGCAAAGGTTTGTAACTTCTTGCCAAATCATAGTGATATATGCTTGTGCTTTTGGGGCACCACTTGATTGTGTAGATATTTTCTAATGCATTCCCATGTATCTAGTGGGGAATTTTTTGTTTATGATCCAAACCATAATAGTCCATGGGGTTAGGAATATTTGGCGTCCAGCATCAAGTTGTATTCTACTTTATCCAAAACAGACAAAAAATGGCAAAAAATGGAACAATTCGGAAAAGTTCAAAAAATGGGTGGAAGTCTAAAAAAATGGAAAATGGAAACAATCAGAAAGCGGAAAAAAATGCTAGTTTCTCAAGAAATCTTAACTGGATACTTCCCTGTTTGGTGGTTCGTCGTTTAACTTGTAACCAGTAAAACATTCTCTTTTTGGCTAAACGTTGCTTTTCAATCTCATGCTTAAATTCTCTCAATGGTTTTTGGATATTTCAGCGCATGCAGTATGATGCTGAAGAGGAAAAGAGAACTATTCGTAGGAAGGGTGCTGACATGGCACGGAGGGACTCCGATGATGTCCAGTATGGCTACTCTGATAAAGGAAGCAACAGTAGATATTCAGAACCTTCCTGGTGGTTTCATGGGAATCCACACAGAAAAAGCTCAGATTATCCATTTAACAGTCGGTACTGAGGAAATAAAGAAACCATGATCATTGATTCTTTTAGAAGTTACTGAAACCCGCCACCCTATTCAGAAAACCGAAGGGTCTCAACAACAGCACATCTAATTGAAAAATTCAGGCTAGAGGTTCGGGCATGTCGTCCCGTCAAGAAAATTTCATGAAGTGAGCTTCAAATCTTAGAAGATTTTTCCGTGTGTCATCCTAGTGTAAATACAGGCTGCTTTGATATACAGATTAAGGTTTTCGTAGCCGATGAGTGCACATCTTGTGAGAAAGCGTGAGGACACCACAAAGCTTTCGGGATTTTGCTAAGAGACGGCCCCCGTGAGGATAATGGCGCTCATATTTGTATTCCATTATTCTAACTTCTAGAGGTTCGGGGGATGTATATTTGTGATGGAGAATGGTAAATCAATTTTGGAAATTTGAGACGATTGATTTTTATTTACAATTTTTAAATTCACGTGGTTCGTTATAATTTATTTTGTTTTTTCTGCGCTTCCATTCTTAAATTCAGCGAAACTGAAAAACATATTTGTGAAACCCTGTATGCTATTTGACAATTTACGCCACTTTGCAGTGGTATTTCTCATTCTTGCAAGCTCGTCCTTATTTAATACATCCTGTTGTCGAGTGCTGATATTTTGTTGATCCGACCTGCCATGGATGTGTTTATAGCCGTATTGCAACAAAGATGCACTGGAATAAGCTTATGGGTGATAGGTCATAGATTGGGTCGATCCAGTTTATATTTGAAGTTTAATTCAGTAGAAGAGGGTATTAGATGAAGTGTTAGGGTTAAAGGAGGGGATTCGGTTGCTTTTATTGTTTGTATTCTTATAAAGGTAGTCAACCTTTAAAGTATGGCAAATTATCTTCTTTCTCATGTAGATCCTTAGATCATCAGCTACTGATTAAGAAGGTTAGGAAACAAATTTTGTAAATTTTTTATATCGGGATTTGTGTCATTAAAACATAAATCAGCTAGCGTCCCATTTACTTTACTTTGGATCTGTGTAGTGGGGTATGGCTTTGTAAGCGAACGTCAGAGGTACAACGACAAAAGTCAATACCTCTATATGGATCTTACCACCAACGGAAGCTCCTGATACATGGTACCAATTGTTTCTTCTGCACAATTTCTTCTTGTTCTAGGTACGTCTTTGCACGTAAAATTGATTGTCGGTAATTTATTTTTTAAATAGAATTAAATTAGATATAAACGAATTTAGTATAGAAGTATTTGCGTACCTTTTAAAATTAAATATAATTAGAAATTTTAGTGACCTGAACCAACGAAAGTAGTAAAAAAATTTGAATTGATTGAATTTCAGACGATTTAGATTTTGTACACCTAAATTTCATTTTTATCCTTTATTGAAGAGTGAACTGATGTAAATAAATTGAATTCAATTCTATTGATACAAATAAATAATTCATGAAAATTAAATTCATTTTATTTTAATTTTTATAAATTCTACGAATACAAATAATATATAATAAAAAAACTCGAGAGTGATCTATCCGTATCACGCACGAAATTAGCTCGATGTAACAAGTGCGGTTGTTTCATTAGAGAAACAAAAAATTCAAGGGCAGCCGTCGTTAAGAAATCACGTCCAACACCTCGGTTTGGTTCGTGATGTTGCTTTTTCTCACATAGATAGAGAGAGAGAGAGAGAGAGAGGGAGGGAGTTCAATAATCCAGGTTCGTTAAGTCACGCTAACCTCGTACCATACATAAATGAGTAGTACATGTACGTGCCGGCATATCAGTGACCATCCTCATAAGCTGCCATTAATAATTTATCCAGAACGAAGAACATTGAACCCAAAAAATGGCATCTGAAATCCCTGAGCAGTCAAGTTGCATAAATAACGCACACCCATGATGAAAATAAATACCAATTGCACATGGGATACAGATTAACATTGACCCGATGCGCTGCATCAAATCTAGGAAGATTGTTGATTCAGTGGTCGCTCGCTATTCATCCCAAATAAACTGTTTGCAACTAAAGACGCTCCACTTGGTCGTCATTTATTGAAATGGTTGGGGAAAGTTGGTGAATCGCTCACGCACAATCTGCAGGCATCATTACTTGGGTAGACCCGTTTCGGGATGAAGAAGAGACTGGTTTTCGTCGGTGAGTAGTATCGGTCCGCCACCAAGCCTAGTGCAGACGAAGTAGCTGATGTCCCTGGCATATCTTCGGGGTGAACTGTTACTGGTGCTTTCGGGTGGGGGCTGCAAGGCTTCGACGTCTTCGATTGACATCAAACCAGCTTCATGTAATATTGACCTATCCCCCAGTA
>JAMKPZ010005619.1:0-14611 GCA_024699675.1 Amphibolis antarctica | reverse complement strand
CCTGTAACCGATGTTAAACGAAAGTATAATCAATGCACTTAATAAATCAACTTCTCTAACTAACCTGTAACCCGTCGGTAGATCCAATGCTAACTGACGTCCTTCCGTATTCCATTCGATAACTTCAAAAAAATCCTTACAAATGAATCCTAAATCCCAAATCCTAAATCCCAAATCCCAAATCCTTAACGAGGGGACTTCCGGTGGACTGCACAGGTGAGGATGATTAGGGAAAATGAATCGTTGTTTTTTTAAAAAAAACAAATTAAATGGATTGCTTTTACGCGGGTGTCATTGGCGGGAGGGGATTTTTTTCCGCGGGCTTCCTTTTTTCGAACACTCTCTCTTTTCATCAAACAGCCATTAATCTTTCATCCAATGGGTGCCTACAGAACCATTAAACCCTATATATATATATATATAATTTAAGGTATTACTAAAAAAAAGTAATTCTAATTACGTTACTAACAAAAATTAGTTCCCAATGAAATTATATAATTTTTTTTTAAAATTATTTAACGGTCGGCTTCCGCTTTCAAACCAGGCGTCATCGGAACTGACGAGGGAGAGTAAGAAGACAAAACAAAAAGGCGGAGAAAAAAGAGAGAGAAAACTAGGGTTTATTCTAAACCCCTGATCTTCGTCTGCCTCGATCCGCTCGAGAGGTGGGAGAGGAAGAGGCGGAAGCAAGGGAACGGATCCGATTCTCCCAAAACTGACGGTCTGTGATCGATCTCTTTTCTCCCATGTTTTTCGTGCAACAGCTCATCACCATTTCGTATTGCCCTCGCAGTGGTCACCTTTTCCTCGTGTTTTCTCGTCCGTCCAGGTCCTGGTCTTTTCCTCGAGTGCTGGGTACCGGCAAAACCCTAGGTGTGCTCCTCCTTGCCGCTGCTGCTGCTGCTGCGGCTGCTTCCCTGCTTGAGGTATGCTGTTCTTATTTTTGTTTTCTGATGGTGGGTTCGTGGTTCAAACTTTTTGAGGATCGGGTTTTTGTTTTGTCCATGTGTTGCGTAAGGTTGAAGGGAAGGTTTTGTTTTGTTTTTCTTTTTTGGTTGAGTTTCGATCACTGTTGGAGGTTCCATTTTGTGCATAATGTCGTTCTAGGTTTTTGTTTTTATGCCCAAGATCGGGTTTTTATTGGGTTCTTTACAAGCATTAGAAGGAATGTGGATGAACGTTGGTCTCTTTTTGTTTAGTTTTTGTTTTTTCAAGTGTTGATTTGAGTTTCCACGGGGATGCATGTCCTGGTTGAACGGTATTTGTTCATGATTTACGAGTTCTTAGCTTCCCATTGGTTTGTTGTAGACTTGGTAGGTTTGGGCGTTTAAGATTGTCAGCTTTCTTTTGTAAGAAATGGATACGGTGGCCTCGAACCACTCCAAGAACTCTTACAAGCTCCCAGGGATCTTGCACCGGTTTGCGAGGGCTTGGAAGTCAGAACCTGATGGGATTGCTCATGGTTCGGATGAGAAAATGGCTTGCAATGTCCACGTTGCCGATTGCAGCACAGAGAAGACAGGGTGTGGTGACAACGTTAACAGCATCAAGATTCATCCTCAGCCCTTGGGAGAGAATGCAAGTGGCAATGGGGCTGAACTTGCTAATGCGGTGGTGCCCAAGTTGTTTGATGCCATTTCGTCTCTGAAGTTGGCCTACATCCAGTTCCAAAAGGCTCATATCCCATATGATCCTGATAAAATACGGGTTGCTGATGAGGCTATAGTCTCTCAGCTGGCGTCCATTTCAGGTATTGAATGTCTATACACAGAGAAACAGAAATACAAGTTCAAGAGATTGGCGTTCTTGAATGCAAAGGTAACAGAGCACCAGAACCTGCTGGATAAGTTGCAGTTTGAAGCTCAATCCAAAGACTCTGAGATACTCCAGTTGAAATGGAAAAATGAAGGGTTGCATGCCAAGAATACTGAGCTAAAGGAAGGGTTAAAAATGACATATTTGCCAAAGGATGAACTCTTTCTATCCCTCCAAAACTTGACCCCGGGGTTATTCAATTTTGTATTTGAAACGACTGTCAAAGCAATTCATGATTTTGGGAAGCCTTTGATTGGCTTGATGAAAGCTTCAGGGTGGGATCTTGACAGTGCTACCAATGCAATTAGTGCTTCCACAATCTACATGGAGAGGTCACACAAGAAGTATGCTTTTGATGCCTTTATATCTCGCAAAATGCTTGATGGGAATGATGCCATAAGAAACACGCCTAGCAAGGAAGACATTGGCAATATCATGAGATATCCGGATCCTTTCGATGCTTTGATTGCAAACCCTGATTCTAGATTTTCTCAATTTTGTCTGGCAAGATATATGTCACTTGTGCATCCAAAGATGGAGTATTCGTTCTTTGGAAACCTGGATCAGAGGGACTTCATAAAGACACACAGACACCCAAGGACGCCATTCTATCTTGCGTTTGTGAAGATGGCTAGATGGGTGTGGGTCTTGCAGGTTCTGGCAGCTTCAATTCTTCCAAGGGCCACAATGTTTTGTATAAAAAGTGGTTGCAAGTTTAGAGGAGACCAAATGGATAGCGTGGCGATGCTTGAAGGCTGTGATAAGTTGATTGTGGCCTTCACGGTCATGCCAGGATTCAGAATTGGGAACAGTTTGGTCCGGTGCAAGGTTTATTTGTCAGTAGGAAAGAAGCCCATCACCTGAAGTCCACCCTTCTTTCCATTGGAGGGTATGAAGACAATTTTTTGCTCCCCGTTCGGTTCCAACCGATACCTTATGTTAATCTGACCAATGTCGTTCAATCAATCGACTCAAATGGTCGTCGCCGTCGGTATGTACAGTCCTGTTGTTAGCCTTAAACATAAAGGCAAAAAAGCCTTTTAAGGAAATTGTCCATATTCTGCGAACCATTAAGTAGAATGCTGCTTCCGTTTCCAATCCCAAAGTTGTTCCGCATGTTTGAAACTTATTTAGCTATGCAATTGGGCTTCAACTGATATGATAATGCTTCATGGCATGTTGGGTTATGGGTGTCTTAAGCCTCATACAACTTTAATACGGTTCTTGCTAACATCAAATTGCTGGACACCCACTAACTTCACATTGTTGTAGTATTGCCATAGTTGCACGTTTAAGGGCTGCAACTGCACATTCTTTGAATGAAAGCCCACCACAGTGAGAACCAAGAATAAACAAGTCAAAATTCCTAGTTTGCTGGTTAACAATACTGAATGAGTTTTTGGATTCAGTAGTCATTTCTGGACAGGCCGACATGAGATGTTAGCCGCCCAGATGGAAAACACACCAAGTGATCCAGTATGACTACAGCATACTACATATTCACACAATATATATCATCCCAACTTCAAGAAGTGAGGCGGGTGGAACTCGGAGAACCACCTCGGGGCCTCGACAGTTTCTTCTGAGAAAATTGTAGGCAAAATCAATGGCTACCCTCTTCAAGAGAGAAGACCCAGGCTTTGAGCGGACGTGAGAATGCCCCATGATAAATGCAGTCCCTGATTCTTGCGCTGCCCACAGCTCCTCTAGCTCCTCCCTTACGGTAGCATCAATCTCCGGGCTCTTCCGTTCCTCCACAAGGAACCTCACCCTTTTCACTTGGGCAACCGGAGCCATCTCGGTCTCTTCCTGGCATGATGGTTGGATGCTCTCTTCGATTTCATTGTTGGGCCGGAACGTCGATGTGCTTCCGGCATCGGCAACTTGCTTGAAACTATTGTTTGTTGAGTGGCTAGACCAGGACTCACGATGGGATGCATCTTGTTGGATGAAGTCTGCAAGGCATGTAACTAGTTCGGATTCAAATGAATCCACATCCTGGTGTACGTCACGGTATCCATATCGCACAATGCAACGGTAGGATCGATGATCGGAAGGTCCAAGACGGCCAATGAGATAGCGTTCGGCAGATGGAACGTGTGGAACTGGAACAGATTTAACACAGACAAGGACGAGTACCCGGTGGAATGCAGGAAGGTTAGTGACAAAGCGGGAGAAGTTGGCAGGGATCCCGGTGATAAGGTCAGTGTAAACAAGGCCAATGCCGGGAACTCGTGCGATGCCGAGGGAAGGCCCAAGTGCGAGGAGCCAGTCAAGTGAAACCTTGTTGTGGAGGTCAAATTCATACTTCTTGATTGTGGCATAATGCCAAACAAACATCACGGTCATGAAGAAAAGGGCAAGGAGGATAGGGAGCCATGCACCCTCAAAGAACTTGATGAGGGAAGCAGAGAAATAAAGGGCTTCAACGGAACCAAAGAAGAGGAAGAATGCAAGTGCAAGAAGCAGGGACTTGTTCCAACAAAGGATTATTACTAGGGAAGTGAGGCAGGTGGTGACCAGCATTACAGTAATAACTGCTAGCCCTACAGTCCAACAATAAAAAGAACCATATTAGGATTCATGAATCAAATTATAAGCGCTATGGTGCGGATTAAGAGAAAAAGGTACCTGATGCATTGCCCATGTGCTTAGTGTCTCTGAATCCAACTGCAACAGCAATGCACAGAATCATCAGCATCCAGTTGATCTCTGGGATGTAGATCTGACCATGTATTTTGTCAGACGTGTGAACCACCTTCACTTTGGGGAAGCACCCAAGAGATTGGCTTTGGTTTATGATGGAGAATGAACCACTGATGATAGCTTGACTTCCCACTATAGAGGCAAGTATGGCAACTACAAGAACTGGCCATCTTACACATTCTGCAAAAATGTATATCCAACACATCGAACTTAGCTATTAAACACAATGATGAGAGTGAATTCTCGTTTCTAGAGAAATATCAAGAGTCAAATCCAGCTATTTTGGTACTTGCTGACATGATTTTCAACGGCTTCCTTAACCCAATTCCAAGAGTCCAAGAAGTCATTTGTGGAGAAATAAGAATAGAAAAGATTGATGGAAGATTGGATATGTATGTATTAATCAAACATAATTACCTCCATTTATAGAGGTTACAAAGGTTGATGACATAACTTAATCCCTGTGGGACTAAACCTGCTTATAACACAAACCCTAATACATTTAACTCTAATATCATTAAAAAGCCCAAATAAGAAAATGGTATGGAAATGATGATTTGTAGAGTTCTACATGGATTTCTGTTTTCAATGCAGGCAAAATGATAAGTTTATCTACCGAAATTGGTCTTCTAATTCAAAACAAAAAACAATGGATTTCCAACCTTGCAAGTCACACATTCTAGGAATCTAAATTTTGATGGTAATTGGTGCAAATTGTCACAACAATCGAAATGAGAATACCTGGGACTGATACATAAAACCCAATCCTGGCATCTGTTTGGTGGTGCCTTGACAAAAAAGCAGCTTGACCCATGTATGCTAGAATCAGAGCAGGGTAAACCACTGAAGTGAAAGCAATCTGCACATTTATAAGGTTGAGCTATCTGGTATAATAGATATAGAATGCACAAGCTATCAGATCAAGGTCAATTTGGAAGAGAACCTGAATGGCAGTATATGAGAAATGGCCGAGATCTGCAAACATTGCTTCTGAACCTGTATTGCGAGCATAAAAATCACTAGTGAAAAAGAGACACAAAAACATACAGTTATGTTGATTTCTTCTTTGTCAATTGAAAACTTGCTAAAGAAAATTGTACAGACAGCAAATGAAAACAAAGAAAATTGTACATAACTATTATTTTATTAAGAAAAATACTAGTTTTTTATCATAAGTAACTACTGATAATTTTTATTCAAGTGACAAGAGGCCAAGCATATATTCTAAACACCACTTTTGCATCAGTTTTGTCCAACAGTGATGTGAAATGTATCAAAAATAGGTGGAGTATGGGTAGGATGTAGGACCAAAAATTCATGGAAGTCCATTGAAAACGGCAATAAACATTGAAATTTGATTTGAAACCTTTAAGATAAAGCAAAAATAAGCGATAATGTATAGCCAAAACTACTTACACCAACTTTTTGTGCCTTTACCACATTGCAATGAAGTAATGAAAATCAAAACAATAAAATTAGAAGTAATGAAAGTAGTTACTTGAGTCATACTTTTTATGCATTTAAAGCTCACACAATAAAAATCCTAAAGCTACTTACATCAAATTTTTATGCATCTCTTCTAATAAGTGATACTACAAGAAGGAATCCTTCCCTAACCCATCAAATATCTAGGTTTGCCTTTTTCTGCAAAAAGAATCACACAATGGGAAGTGGGATGAATGCAACAGGCCACCAGCCCTAGAATCAAATAGTTGCAATCCCAACCACCAACTACTCTCCCTTGGGTGGTCCACAAGTGGCAAGGCTATGGAAAAACCAATAGTAGAGAGAAAACAAAAAATACAGAGATATATGTGGTACACCACAAATGCTACATCCATGGAAGCTGCACACCTATTTGATGAGTGTAACCCAAATATGGAATCCAGTGCCACGACTAACAATTGTGTTAGGATTCAAAGCATCTCAATAAGCAGTACCACCATCAAAGGCAGCAATCTGGCAATATCACTTGAACAAACCAGTAGCTCCCAGCAGGAAACAATAGTTAAAAACCCACAGAAGGCAAAGAGAAGAACGGACCAATCGGAAGGGAGAAGCATTTGGGAAAAAAAATACTGAGTTTTGACACCCTAATAAGCCATCATTGATGCCATACAAACTCAGTGCCAAAAACGCATGAAGTTCATGACTTGATATGGAACCCGAATCTGATCTGTCTCACCACACTTTCTGACTTACTCTCACATTGTTTCATCACCTTGTAAATTTCTTTCCATGGTTGAGGGTTCAGAGGGAACCCCACAGATATCATGAATAAATACTCGTGTGGATATATTGGTAACTATAAATTAGACTAAAATTCAAATGAAAAGTTAAGAAATATAACATAAACATTTTTTATTAAATTGCACTTGTTGATTTGCAGATTACCTGTAATGCACAACAAAATTCCTCCCAATGACATCCAGCCACTTGATCTTGTCTTTCTCAGGAACTTGTACATGTGGAAAGGAGAAAGAGCTTGGTACACGTGTGTATTCCAGTGAAATATGTTGTATACACCTATAGTACTGATGCAGAGCAACCAGACCAGTACAACCGGTGCAAACAAGAACCCAACCCGATGTGTGCCATAGTGTTGCAAGGCAAATAGGCAAACTAAAACGACACAAGTTATCGGAACAACAGCATCTGAATACAAAGAAACTCAATTTACTTTGAATGTTTATAACAATACAAACATGGCATCCATATTCAGTGTAAAAAACACCCTTAAATATCACATCCAAGCTTCAGCATTTGACTATGAAGCTAAGATTTGCAATTGCATGAGTGAGTACCATGTGCATTCTTAAGTTTCTATTATTTTGCAGTTAAGGGTGGCTTGAGAAGAAGATTTTGCATTATATTTATGACCAAGAGCATGTAATTCATTAATGCTATAAGCATGACAATTTGTGACTCGTTTTGACAATGAATTAAGAGTATGATAGAAAGAGAACCAAAGGTACCAAACAATTGGAAAGGGAAAATAAGTTGATGCGAATTTTGGTGTTGTCATAGGGATTGTTGGTTTGATTTTGCTTCAAAAGAGTGCATTAAAAAAATTGTGAACCAGCTTATGACATTCTTACATTCTTATGTTTTGCACCTCTAACACAAAAGCAAACTTAAAAACAACTTTTTCGTAACAAGAAGCTTAATATTTAGGTCATTTATTTTAGCTAATACTGAAAAGCACTTATTCCAATAAGGTGCCCAAAGTAAACTGAACAAACTGAGTCTATCTTTTCTAAGGTTGAAATATCCCACCAACCATAGTGTGAAAAACAGATGCTGTTAGAAGTGCATTTTTAATAATGGATGGTTATAGAAGTTGTCTAAAAGTTTATAATTTTACAAGGAACCATAGCTAAATAGGAAATCAAGCATAAATGATAAATGCAAAAAGGGTGTCAACTAAAGTGAAGAACTTGTAGGATTATGAAATGTTATGGTAAGTTTCCATTTAAATGCTTGCTCCATATGTTTAGTGGGATGGAAAACTTGGTTCCAGTATAGAATGCCAATAGCATAAGCACTTGCTTTCTGAAACCATATGGTCAGTATAGATATTCTTCAGTTATTCCTCACTAAGGGGGGATTTGTGTTTTTGGAAAGTATAAGAAATGGTAGGAAATGGTAAAAATTTTGACTTATTATTCTTACAATTTCCTATCATTTCTCATACTTTTCAAATGCACAAATCCCCTCTAAATATATTTGCAATCTCTACATGAAACAATTGAAAATATGAGAACTTCTAAGATATAATAATTGGTAATTGAAATTCTTACATTCATGGTTGTCTTTTGACATTGACAATTCAAGCCCTGAAACTGCAGAGAAAACTGCAGAGGGAGCATAGAATTAGTAGAAGAAACATAACAAAATAGGCAAAATAAATGTAGCAATCCACGAGGACCCAAAATTCCACTCAGAGATATGCATATCTTAACAGACAAAAGGAAAGACCTAATGCATAAGGCTTCCACTATTATGGAGTCTGAAAGAAGGTCTAATTGTACACAGCTTTGTATCTATAAGTAGGGAGGTTGTTTTTTAATATTCAAACGTATGACTTCTTGATAACAACATTACCATTAAACCAAATTCACCCTCAAGCATATTAAACAGAACACACCTGATAAAGGAGGTGTGAGTAATCCATCCCCAATTACCATGCAAGTCCCAAGCATAACCACCATCAGCAATGCAGTGTGTAAATTTTTATGCTTCTCAAGAAAAATCTTAATCCTTGATTCTTTCTTTGTCTCAGGAGCACACTCCAGCTTGTAAGTAGAAAGCTCCTCATCTGCAATCTGTCTGTTTGGAAGCAGGCTTACCTTGGCATGTCTGCAAATCAGAGAGTACAGAGCAAATGTGCCACCTGAAAAGATGTCAAAATTGATCCGAATTAAAATTCTAAAAAATATTTCCATTCTTGACTACAAGTAATCAACTACATGGGTTGATCCAAACAACAAAGGAATATATGCATACCTTCACCATTATCATCAGCCCTCAAAACGATGAATACATACTTGAAGAGAGGTACGAGAGTGAGAGTCCAGAAGACAAAGGAAAGAACCCCAAAAATCTCCTCGTTGGTTTCTGAATGAGAGATGTCTTCTGCAAATGTGCTTGTGTACACATACAATGGCGAGATGCTCAAGTCTCCATAGACCACTCCGAGGCTTTGGTAAGCTAGGAGTAAGGTGGTCCTCCAAGAGTCCTTCTGCAATTGAACAAGGTTCTCGGTTAACCATAGGCCGCACTTGATTCCACAAAAACAACAAATGAAGATGTTCTGAACATCTATTTTCCATGAGGCAAGCAACAAGTGTTCAAATCTCAGTAAAAGGATCAACCACAAAGGACTGAAGATTTTAGCTTCAAAAGCATCAAAAGCTAGAAACAATAGCATAACCAACAAGGAAAGTTTACCTTCACACTATTCCCAAGCTCAAGATCCATTTCTGCCAAAAGCTCAGGACTCAATAGGATTTAGTCCAAGGAAATATTTGGTTTCAAGATTCTTCTGGGGGCAACTCATGTGATGACCAGCTCCAATCCTGAACAAAAGCTGTGATACGAGAGTACGAGACAAGTAATGAAGCAAAAATCAACAGTGACCAGAAGGAAGATGAAGCTGAAGCCACCACCATATTTCAGAAACCAAAAATCTGAGGCACATAAAACTTTGGACAGAAAAGGACTAAATTTTGTCACCGACCTCAATCTTGTTCACCACAACTGTCAAAGGCAGCTCACGGGTTAAATGCCAACGTTTGAAAACAGCCAAGTGTAAAAAAAGGGCAACACATGTGATCCTACAGGAAACGTAAGTCCTCCAAACAGAGCCACGGTTTTTTCACATGACTCTTGTCTGTGCCTGCACCATGCTCTTTGAATGGAAACCACTTAACAACTACCAAGAAAAACCATAAATTTCCGATGGAAAGAAACCAACAATATAAAAAATTGCAAGGTCCAGAACGAACGACAACCATATGATGAAGAAAGGCCGCCGAGAAGCATGGCTTGAAGACAAATGTGGTGGAGCCATGGGGGTACCTACTACCAAGCATGATCCATGTTGCGCTCCTAGTTCCTCTCCATGTGCCCAGCTCATAACCATGGCTCTCCACAAAACTACCCACTTCCAATCAGCATTAAAAAAAAGACCCAACTCCAAATCACTCCCCTAGATGCCATCTAGACCTTACCCAACACATTTTCACAGGAAAAGTATCAATAAAAATAGTCTCGCATCGAAATCAATAAGTAAAATTGAAACTCTTATATCACTCGTAAATCCTCGATAACGTAAAATCCACAAAAAGACGGGTGGAGGGTCATAAAATTCATACCACATCTGTATATTGTGTTACAGAGGCCTTACAGATTTACGCTTACCAGCAAGAACTGCAAGTGTGGCGGTGTAACAGAGATCTGCTGTGAAGCTAAGGGGAGGGTGGGTGGTTAAGCAGCAAACGGTGTGGACCAAACGCCACTTGGCTAATACTGGGAGGAGTAGAGGTGGAGCTTTGAAAACAATCTGTCCTCGTGAATATGCCGTAATGCCTAAGGTCCCCAACGCCTTTACTTCCTCTCTCTCTCTCTCTTTCTCTGGTCTTCACCCTGCTACCCATAAACCCAATGGCTGCTTCTTGCGAGCTATGCAAACCTAGATCTGCAATGCTAGCCAGAGGAGAGCCTCACAGTTCCATGATTCACCGCCCATTCCTACCTTGGGCTCTCCATTATTGTTTCCAAGTACAACCCATCTCTTGAGGTATCCCCCTAAACGTCACAAAAATAGGGACCTTGCCATGTCGTTCCCCACAGGTACATGCAAAAAGCAACCTTTGCGTCGATTCAAGGATCACCCACTTCTTATCTCTACACGCTTATGATCATTCCATGGTTCCCTCTTCTCGAGCTTCTCACGGAAGCAACAAACGACAATGATGGGTCATGGGTACCTTCCAATCTTCCATCCCCAACCCCACCGCACCAAACCAGCAGCCTCTAAGCTAACCTTTCCTTTTCCCAAGAGGAGGTAAACCACCTTAGAACCATCAAAAGCCTCACCAGCAAGTGTGCCTGCCTAACGTACACCGATGAACCAAAGGGCCCCGCCGGCTGCGCCCGCCACCGCTGACCACTCTACAGCGCCGCCGTCCAGAACTCAGGCAGTCCGGCCCTTTTCACGATAAACATCAACCGTCCTGCCCATTCATGTGCATGGGCAATGGGGTCGGTCTTCTCATTGATGTCGATAATAAATATTATTATCACGTATTTTTAGGTTTTCTTTGTTTTCGATTTTTTTTAATTTTTAAAATTATTTTTAATATCATTATTATTATATAAATTTTAAATAATTATTTATACACGTTAAAAAATTTAAAAATAGAATTTTAGGAAAAGAAAAAGAAAAAGAACAAGAAAAATTTGAAACTAGAAATTTTTTTATGATTATTTGTATATGTTGTAGCAATTTTAAAAATTTATAAATATTTTATATTTTAACATTTCAAATATAATTTTACATTTTTCTTATATCTACGAGTTTAGCAATAATTAAAATAGGTCTAACAAGACATATGAGGTTAGAAAGTTACGTAATGATGAAATTTTTGTTAATAGTAAAAATTTTCCCGACTTACATGTGAAAAATGATGGAAAAATTTAAATTTTTTACAAAATTTTCCTTTTCAAAAATGAACACAAACTCACTATAATGTATAAATTTTTATCACCTAAATTACTATATAATTTTAACTTCGTATACTAAACCAACTTTAATTCTAACTTTATCAAACTCTTGTAATTGAAAAAAAATATTCTCAAATGTATCAAACTTACTTACAATATATTTGATAATAAAATATTTTAATTTTAATAACTATAAAAAATTAAAATTAAAAGTAGTTTTATAATAAATTAGTATATCTAAATCATAAAATAAATATCAATAATATTTTTAATTGTAATTGACTACAACAAACTATATATATATAGACCCACATTCAATAAATTTACGAGACAGAAGTGTCCAAATTACAGCACTCATTTTATAAATAAATATGTTTTCATTTTTAACAGAACTTCAATTTTTTCCTTAAGGGAGATACAGTAAGAAAAGATATAAAATTGTAAGAAATAATATATCAATTTTTCATTATTTTTTATCATTTTTAAGAGTATATTTGTGTCTTTGGAAATTATTGGAAAAAAAAAATTTAAATTTTTTTTATTGTTAAAATGTTAAAAATTTAGAATATTTTTAATTCTTAAAATTAAATATAAATTTTCTTATATTTTCATAAGATGTATAAGTGAACTTATAAAATTTTTTATTTTCAAATTTTTAAAATTTCAATAATAATAAAAAAATTATTTTTATTCTCACTAATTTTCGAAAGACACAAATCTCTTCTAAAATTACAAATTCTCTCCAAAAGTACAATTATAAAGAACAAAATCAATGAAATTATAAAAGTGAAGGTGTTGGTTCCAGTAAGATTCCAAAATTTACCTACAACATATAAATATTTAAAATAGATGAAAGATAACAATCTTTGAAGACTTGTCGATGGGCCGTGCTGGCACGGCCCGGCACGACATGAAAATTTTTCGTTCCGTGGGTCGTGCTTAAGTCGGACCCTTAGGTCGTTCGTGACATGCCAGCACGGCACGAATTCTTGCACGAAATAGGCACGGCCCGACCTAGCACGAGATAGGACATCGGGTCACTAGGCCAGCCACCGGGTCACTGGGTCGGCCACTAGGTTGTGCGGCCGACGAGGGGACTGGTCGCCAGGTCATTGGGTCGTGATGAATGGTCACGTGCACGGGAGGGGGCTAAACGAGTCGTGTCGTCGGCAAGGGGGATGGGCCGTTGGGTCACTAGGCCGACCGCTGGGATGAACGGTCGTGTGTGTGGGAGGAGGCAGAACGAGTCATCTAGCCGGCGGGGGGACTAGCCGCCGGGTCATTAGGCCGACAGCCAGGGTGAACGGTCGCATGCGTCCGTGCGCAGGAGGGAACTGAACGAGTTGTGTCGCCAGTAGGGTTGATGGGTTGCCGAGTCACTAGGTCGGCCGTCAGGTTGTGCGGCCAACGGGGTGAACAGTTGTGTGCACGAGAGGAGGCAGAACGAGTCGTGTGGCCGGCGAGGGGACTGGCCGCCGGGTCATTGGGTCGGCAGCCAAGGTGAACAATCGCTTGCGCTGGTGCGTGGGAGGGGGCAGAACGGGTTGTGTGGCCGGCGGGGGGATGGGCTGTTAGGTCATTGGGCCGATAGCCGGGGTGAACGGTTGCGTGTGCGGGTAGGCTGGATGGGCCGATGGGGAACTATGCCTAGGTCTGTCGTCAGGTCATAGCTTGCAAGGTGCAACGCACCAATGCAGCAACGGTCAGCATGCTTTTGCCCAACAAGTGGCCCACTTCTGCGCAACGGGTGGCCCAATTCCACGCAACGGGCGACCCAATTCCGCCCAACAAGTGGCCCACTTCTGCCCAATGGGCGACCGGTTGCCAGGTGAAACAGTTAGCTTCCACCTCAACGGCTCAACCAACTTTTCTCTATAAATTGAGAGAGTTGGATTTTATTTTTCACCCAACTCACTCTTCATCTCTTTCATTCCAAATTCTCCAAACTCTAATCTCAATTCTCAATTTCTCAAATTTTCTCACTCAAGTCACAAACAATGGTGCACTACCAAGGCCAAAGTTCTGGAGGCTACGGATATCCTCAAGAAAACTTTCCTGAAACTGAAGTAACATCGTTAATGGAGATTACTGAAGCTTCAACTTCAACTGTGCCACCGAGGAAGTTTCGGAAGAGAACTTCCATCTAGTCAAAGTACACAATCATGATGAAAGCTGTGTCAAACGGCACAGAAGAGGAACCAGCCTTTTGCAACCTCTATAACGTCGACTTCTCTTACAAAACGTCTAGTGATACAGGTCATTTAACTAAGCATATTAGTACATGTGAAAATAGGAATAAGGATAAAACTATTCAAACCCAACTTTCTTTTACTCAGTGTTAGTTCATAGACTTATGATTCTGAAAGGGCTAGGGACTTGCATACTAAATTTATTTGTTCAGAAGATTTACCAATAAGTTTTGAAGAAAATAAACGTTTCTATAATTATATTAGTAAAACATATTATCCAAAATATAAACATGTATTTAGAAATACTATTAGGTCAAATATTATGATTTCATTTAATAAGCTTAGATTAGAACTTATTAATATTATGAATACAATAATGATATGTATAGCATACACTTCGGATATTTGGTCGGGTAAAACTAACGATAGGTACATAACTGTAACTGTACATTATATTGATCAAAATTGGATTTTACAAAAAAGATTAATAGGATTTAGAAAAATTCAACATCCACGTACTGTTGAAACAATTTTTGCAAACATTATGCAAATTTTTAATTTATATGGAATTAGAAATAAAATAGATAGCATAACTTTTGATAATGCAGCTAATTTTTAATTTATATGGAATTAGAAATAAAATAGATAGCATAACTTTTGATAATGCAGCTAAT
>JAMKPZ010005618.1:0-28820 GCA_024699675.1 Amphibolis antarctica | reverse complement strand
TTCTAATAAATATTTAGATAACCCAAGCAAAGGTATGAAACAGCATTGAATTGTTCTCTTCTAATAAATATTTAGATAACCCAAGCAAAGGTATGAAACAGCATTGAATTGTTCTCTTCTAATAAATATTTAGATAACCCAAGCAAAGGTATGAAACAGCATTGAATTGTTCTCTTCTAATAAATATTTAGATAACCCAAGCAAAGGTATGAAACAGCATTGAATTGTTCTCTTCTAATAAATATTTAGATAACCCAAGCAAAGGTATGAAACAGCATTGAATTGTTCTCTTCTAATAAATATTTAGATAACCCAAGCAAAGGTATGAAACAGCATTGAATTGTTCTCTTCTAATAAATATTTAGATAACCCAAGCAAAGGTATGAAACAGCATTGAATTGTTCTCTTCTAATAAATATTTAGATAACCCAAGCAAAGGTATGAAACAGCATTGAATTGTTCTCTTCTAATAAATATTTAGATAACCCAAGCAAAGGTATGAAGCATTTATGGGGTACTTCAGGTTTTTTACAGAAATCAGAAACAATTCAATAAAAGTTCGAAAAAGAGAACTAACTTTTTGATAGGTTCCTCAGATTCACTTGGTTGGTTTTGGGGCACCACAGCAGGTTCTTTGGCTACAGTTTGTGCAGCAACTTCTGCAGCAAAATCCTGGCTTTTCTTCTGAAGACCTTCTCCAAGATTGTACCGGACAAACCTTTTCACTTTAATATTTTCCCCAATTGTTGCAATTGTCTGTTTTATGAAATCCTTGACAGCCATTTTATCATTTTTAATATATGACTGTTCAAGCAAAGAAAATTCCTCTAACCTCTTCCTGACCCGACCATCTACAATTTTTGATCGTATCTGCTCTGGCTTTGCAAGGAGATCTTCCTTCTGCATCTCAAGCTCTCTCTCCTTGGACACAGTTTCTTCTGGGACATCTTCTGTAACCAAGTACCGTACTTGAGGGCAAGCAGCCACTTGCATCGCAAGGTCATCGACCAACTCCTTAAAAATGTCTCCTCGGGAAACAAAATCAGTTTCACAGTTCGCTTCAATGAGGACTCCTATTCTATTGTCATGAATGTAGGACCCAATTCTCCCTTCTGCAGTTGCTCTACTAGCTTTTTTATCAGCACCAGCTAATCCCTTTTTCCTAAGAAACTCTTGAGCCTTCTCAACATCACCTCCTGTTTCTACAAGAGCCTTCTTGCAATCCATCATTCCTGACCCTGTTTCTTCCCTCAGCTGCTTAACAAGGGCAGGAGAGATAGAGGCTGCAACTCAAAGACATGATATAAATAAATGATTATGCTGAATGAACCACAAGATATTGCTATGTAAGTATGATCAACAATGCCAAACGAAATCAAGCTATTAATTGAAAGTATTGAAATTTCATAAGAATTTCTCTTCCACGATATTTTATAGAGAAGTTCATTCAATAGGCTTTTCAGGCATGTATTATGTCAGAAACTGTTGTGCATTGTACATCTATTATATTGAGGGAATTCCCTCTTCTCATTTATGGGCTAGGCTAATCAGTGAAGAACTTTAAATAGCCTTAAATCTAAACCAAATACTCATCGATCTATCAAAATTGAATTCAAATTAAAAATATTTCCTAAAAAATCATAAATAATGGTTTCCTATGTAAATGATCCAATAATTTTCTTCTAATTATACTTAGTTCCCTAATTAATTCTCCCTTTTCCTACTTAAAATCTTATATCAATCACTACTGTATAGTTTGCAGTGTTTTACTGTTTTCCAAGAAAGATATGAAATGAATAACAAAGGTATGACATTCTTAACAGGAATGGATGTTTCCTAGGCATTGAATTGTATGGGTTGGTTCTTAATTCGTCCCAGTTTGGAATCCACTTATATGGAAGCTAATTTGATGGAAAACAATTGACAAAAATATAGAAAGAAGCCAACAGTCTTGCATGCCCATATTTGATGCACAGCAAGCTTAATTTATGATTTTCTGTCATAGAGGAAGGTTAGTAGCATTAAGGCTAGAATGACCTGCAGCAGAATTATCTTGGTTGGACGTGCTTTCCACATTTGAGGCGGCAACATCTGTCACTCCCAAGCCTTCAGTCTCAGACAATCTCACGTCCACAGGAACTTTGCTCCCCACATTCTCATCAACTAATCTGGTGTCAGTTTGACTAACAATCTCTTCACAAACTACATCTTTAGCAACTGCCTCAGCTTCATTTGCAATCCCAGTTGCAGGAGCAATTTCATTCTCTACTTTTGTTTCGGAAACAACATTATCAACATCCAAGATAGTGTCTGCAGATGCATCATCTTCCTCAACTTCTGTTGCTACATATGCCTCAGGAGCAAGCGAATCGCTTGCAGAGTCAGATTCCTGAGAAATCAAAGAGTCCGGGATCATGTCATGATTGTCATTAGGCAGTTGAGTTGAAGAATCTGTTTTCTCAACTTCAGTTTGCTGAGATACCTCAGGTATAGCAGCATCTGTGGATACAATTTCTTCAGGAATTGAGACTTCAGAGCCTCCCTCGTTAACCATTGTTTCACAGGAACCTGAGTCTAGGACAGTATTCTCCTCAGGTGCATCCACAGAAGCTGAAATGGTTATTTCTTCAGTGACACTACTTGCTGCAGAGTTTTGTACTTCAAGCTGATCAGATTCATCTGGTAGATTTTCATCAACCTTTTCTTCAGAAAAATTTTCTGTTGATTCCTGTTCTTTCTCTCTTTCATCCAAAAATGCAGCAATCTCCTTGTTCTTGCGGAAAGCCAGCAAAAAAGGGTTTGTAGCTGAATGCACCACACCTTGGTTAAGTTTCTTGTTTATTGCTTCCACTTCTTCTTCTTTCTTCATGGTCAAGGTAACCTGTCCTCTTGAGATGCGCAGAACACGTACATTGATTTCCTGACCAACATCTAATGTTGAGCTTCCTAGAAGGTTTCCAAATTCTGTTTCCTCAGACAATGGAAGAAATCCTTCTTCTCCATCCGGAAGAGAAACATAAGCTCCAGATCTGGTTAGATTCTTCACAGTGCCATCCAGAATTTGTCCTTTTACAAATTTGGAGCTCCTTGCAGCATTTTTCCTGCCAGTTTTTGGCCTGTCACCACTAGAGCCTTCCCTCTTCTGCTGCAACTTATTATCATCATCACTATCACGCATTGTCAAAGAGATCCTTCCAGAATCCATATTTACTTCCACAATTCTGACTTGTACTTCTTGTCCAACAGAAACTACATTTCCAACATCTTTGACAAACTCATTACTTAGTTTGGAAACATGTACCAAACCGTCAGTGAAAGCTCCAAAGTCTACAAAAGCACCAAATGGTTGAATAGACCGTACTTTCCCAGTAAAAGAAGCACCTGGTAGCAGTTCTTCATTTTTAACTGATGGCATCTCACTCCTTCGAGCTGGTCTTTTACGTTTTGACCGAAAAGTAGGTGTAGTGGAAGAAACAGCTGAACTTTCACCTGTTTCACTTTCTGTTGGTGAAGATGAGTCTTCTGAGGGTGTATCACTCTGTTCATCTGAAATGTCTGGATTTGGTTCCTCTGTCACAATGTCAGTTCCTACAGCTGCTATGAATTGAACTCTAGAAACATGTTTAGAATGACAATCACTCAATTGTTTCTGTATTAGTCTCAGTGACACTGACTGTGGTAACAAAAATCTTTGGTTTGAAAAAAATGTTCTTGCAGAACTTGGAAAGACCTTGTATTTTGTGAGTTTGATATCCCTCTTCTGGGAGAAAGTTGCTTTAGTCAAAAGGGTAACACTGCTAGGTGAACAAGGGATTACAGGCATGATGCTGAATTTTGGTTTCTAGTACCCTTAAAAATAATATTGATTTATTGATTCATGGTTCCCTTGCTGACCTACACATGGAATACAAGAAATAATTAAGCCAAAAGGTCAAAAAGTTAGCAATAAAATCGATGAAAAAATGTAAAATCATCAGAATCAGAGGATAAAAGAAGAAACATCATCAGACAGATCAGAGTGAACATTAGAAATTTCAACATTCAGATAATGCACTTCTTTTTATATGTGAATATTTAGATCAAATTATGACCTAGTACTGTTAAAAATAAAGAATTATTCAATGGGACCAGGACATGAAAGGGTTGATTATATGGTAATTTATAGAACAACTTGTATTATAATCTCACCATGTAAGATTAATCACATGAGTCTTTTTATTACATATATTTCTATATATGGTTAAATTACACAAATTTAAATTTTTCCTCATAATTTTTAATCAAGTATTTTTAGGTCTTCTTCTACTTCTTTTAGCTTCTTCCATACTTATTAATTTTTCTCTCCTAACTAGTGCATTCTTTAGCCTCTCAAGGATATGATCAAACCAACTTTCTTTTATCTTATCTTCAATTGGTGAAACTCCTACTATTCTTGACAAAATCATTTTTTAACTTATCCCATATAGTATTACCACTCATTCATCTAATCATACACATTTTTGCAACATTAAGTTTTTGCATATAATCATGCTTTATAATTTAGTATTCTGAATTATGAAGTATATAGCCAAGTGAATATCAATTTTATAGAATTTTTCCTTTAATTTATATGATAATTTATGCCAACATAAAATTCAAATCATTCATGACCTACACAGTTCAAAGTGTCTACATACCAAAATTGAAATGGATAAACTTTTAGTTTAGAAAAAGATGACGCACAAAACCAACAGAGTAATGATTAAGTGCAGGTGTATGAAAGAAAATGCACATGTATGAGATTGTGTAAAATATGCATGCTTAAATCCCATAGTTAAAATTTCTGACAATAAGTGGTAATTACAAAATAGGGTTACTTATCTCAAAATTACAAAAAACATTCTACTTGTGATATAATACATTAGCATCATTCAAATGAGCTTATACTTAAATAAAATAGTGATTTTGAATTAACTTGGATGGTGTTTCATGAACAATGCCTATAACAGAAAATAAGGTAACTGAGCAAAAAGTGGCAATGTTAAATGATATATTGATAAAAAAGAAAATGTTGTAGCAGTCCATCCAGAAAGTTCTTCAAATATCCAACATACTCCACCTCATAACTTCAGTGACGTTGATGAATGACACTGAAGGCCTATTTGTGCCCATGGAATTCATGAAAATTAAATTGAAATGAATTCAATTCCTATGGATTACTTATTTGTGCTGGTAAAATTAAATTCAATTTATTTCTGTTGATATTGTTCATTCTTCAATTTAGGATAGAAATAAAATTTGAGTTCATGAGATATGAATCGTCAGAAATTCATCTAGTTTGAGCATCCTCACTCACTTTCGTCTGACTGCCAGAATTTCTTATTCCATTCAATGCTAAGAGATGTACAAATACCTCTGCATTGAATTCATTTTCGCCTAATTCAATTCCTCTTAAGATATGAATTTTCATTAATTCATTTCTGACAAATTCTACATACACAAACACACCCTAAATAACAATGTTATGATACACATGATCATAATTATTTAGCATGACCTGAGCAAGTGGTTTGTGGTTATTAGGTGTATCTTTAGTACATTCATTTATTTGGGGATTTAACAAGGACTTAACATTGAATGATTTTGAATTGAGAAAAAATACGATATTTGCGGTCAAGATGCAAATGATAAAAAGGGACATTTTTTGGAATACTAAGAGAAGAAGTCTTTATGGATGGAAATATTACGAGAAGTCTTTCTGGATGGAAACTAAGAAGAACTGTTCCTAAATATACTTGTTTATCAAAATATCAAGTTATACATGGCATTCACCAAAAAAAAAGGCTTTTCAGCTTTTCGTTTAGATAAACCTATACCACAATTACAGCTAAAAAGCATAGCAAAGGAAGCTCAAATAAACAGAATTCTGCCGCCAAAATGTCGAGAAATTCCTTTCTTCTGCAAATTCTTCACATACAGCACAAACCAACACCGCCCAGAGTAGACAGACCCCCAATCTTCCACTTATCCTAGCAGAAAAAAGGAAATCACCACAAAAAATCGAACCTTCAGCGCGCATGAGCTCACAAACCAATCAACCCAATTCACGAAACCACAAACCAAGAGAAACCCAACAAAGACCAATCCGGATTCCCCCACAAAACACAGTCATCCAAGGCAAGTAAAGCACGGACAAGGGAAAGAAAAGAGGGATGGAAAGGATATGGGATGTGTAAGTAAGGTACCCAGAGAATGAAGAGGGAGGAGACACACCTCTCCGATCACTGTGGTGGTTCTGGTGGATGGAAGAGAGAGCCTTTTATATCCTTATCCTCTCCGATCACGCCATCTTCTTCCCTCGCATCCCACGCGGGTGGGGGCTGGGGGGGAGTGAGAGGCAGCGGGGTTTCATCTCTGTGAGGTTGGGACTGTGGGAGTGGGAACGAATGGTGAATAAGATCTGAGACGTTTGTTTCAGTCTCAGCTTTAGTTTCGGTGTGAAGAGTTAAAATTAATGATAATTTTATAGATAATGATAAAATTATATAGTAAATTATACGATAAAAATTTATATACGAGGTTGGGATGGGACGTAGGAATTTACGTTTTTTATCTTATGGTATAATTTTTATTTTATTTTTTTAAATTTTTTTAAATAGTTGATGTTAGGAAAATAAACTTATTAAATTAAAAAAATCATCAAAGATAAGATTATTTTTGATATGTCACATTTAGGTATTACAGTAAAAGAAATTACTATAATTATTATTTATATATCTTATTTGATAAAAATATTATGTACTGCTAACTTTGTATAGTAAAACTTCCATCAAATTCTATTACCAAACATGACCAAAGTCATCCAACCTTCAAATTTGGTTTAATGGATCACTCATGAGTTGCGTTTTTGTAAAATCCACATGTTTCATCATTTTAATCAATGCAATTATTAAGGCTAAATCATCGATAAATCATTCTTGTTATTTTCTATTAATTCCAAATATACAAACGTTATCCTAGTTTGCTTGATAGAAAATCATAGAATGTGTTTGTGTAATGTGATTTTCTTGTGTTATAGAATAGGTCAAACCTCTATTTCACATAACTCCCATATTAGGCTCATAGGTTTAAAGAAGACGAGTTAGACCCTCTAAAGGTCTAAGTGAGTTAAATTATGGTGAATAAGTCTTTGAGGTTTAAAGAAAAGTCGTCACATAATTTAATAAAAGTTAAACTAAGAAAATGTATATAATATATGTTTAAATGTGAGTGACACTATACTTAAAGGATAAGACTCATTAGAGTCTAACTAAAGAGTCTAAAATAAGCTTTTCAAGTATGCATAGAGAAGATGTTATATATCCCATATGCCAAATTGTTAGTCTCTTAAGTAATCTATTAAGTACTAGTCTATATAATGCATTTATGCATTTTAAGCGTAAAAATATGTGGATTGACGTTTTGAGGTCGTTAGGCTCAAAGAAATATTGGGCCTTTGGGCCCAAAATAAAGTAGGTTAAAGAAACTTAAGGGAAAATCGTAAACATTTTCACACTCGTGTAATAGGCTTGAAATAGTCTAGTAAGCCTAGTCTATAAATATGTGACTACACATTAAATTTAGAAAAAAACAAGCATAATGCATATGATGCATAACATGTAAATACACGAGTTTTGCACAATTTAAAGTACGAGACCTTAATGTAATATAATGCATGAATTGTTTAATTAAATCTTATCTTAATAATTATGAGAGTATATGACTTACCTTTTGTAAGATGCCCTCCAATTTAGTTAAAGTTAACACATGCAAATAATGTATGAACATACGAAGTGGATATTGTAATGATATTACAATAAATAAATTGTAAATTTTCGTGTAATTTCACATAAGGAGACTAAACAATTACTCAATAATTAAAATGGATTAATTACCAAATAAAGGAAACAAGCCTATAAAGTTCCTTATGGGGAATGGAAAAGAGTATAAATAAAACATGACATAAAAATTGCTGGAAATGATAAATAAACATGAAATTAGCCTTTTATGTGAAAAATAAATAAACCGTAATAATTAATTTGGACATTACAGTGATTTAAATGAATTAAAGTAGATAATTAATTCAAAGAAATTTATAAATTTCTCCTAATTTATCGCGTGGATCTTGTTAAGTATCACGACCCAAAAAATCTTAGCAATACGATGGTCAGATCACAAGATACAAGAGTACGAAGTTAAATTTGCGTGATTCAAAAACATTTATTTTCACTTAAGATGTCAATTCTAGAAAATCATAACTTTATTTATGTAAATCGAAATTAAGTGAATCCTTGGAAAAATATCAACTTAAAGTTTTGCATGACTTGTTCATTATGATTTATGCGTTAATATGTAAAGATTTTTATGAAATAAAGAGGTAAGTTTGATTTTGTACCTAGAAAATTCATGACGTCGATATGAACTTTCATGGCGCTTTGGCAGACGCAGGGCGGCATGAACGACAAACAAAGGGCAGCGCGAGCATCGAACGAGGGTAGCGCTTTGGCAGACGCAGGGCGGCAAGAACGACAAACAAAGGGCAGCACGAGCATCGAACGAGGGTCGGGTAGTGTGAGGGTTGCGTAGGGGGGTGGTGAATGAACGGTGACAATCCGGGCTCATGCGACAATGGACAGGGGAGGGTTGAGCGGCAATTGGGTGATGATTTGACAAACACGGGGGTGGTCAACGAGGAGCGGCATGGTGACAAATGACAACGATCGGAAGCTTGAATGCAAGATCTCGTTGGAGATGAAGCTCAAATCCAAGGTGAGTCTTTTAGGTCCCTCTTCTAGGGCTTTTATAACTCGAAGGAGAGGGGATGGGTCGATAGAAGACGATGCGGTGGCGGCACCTTTTTAATAAGCTTTTAGACTACTTCGGCTTTTTTGGAAGAACACTTAAGTTTTATGAGGAGACTATATATTATCATATCGGTATTGTAGGATTTCTGGGCTTGTTTTGTTGTTGTCTTGAGACATTGTGGAGAGTTGTCGCCTCTCGAATAGCGGTAGTTCCTAATATCAATCATCTTCTTTTCTCTGTTCCATCATTGCTCTTACCCATTCACATCGTTATCCTTTACGATATGAGAAGGATCATTACAAACTGGTATCAAAGCAAGGTTCGAAGATCCAGGCTTAGCAAGGAAAGAGAAGGTGCAAGATGGAGGGCGAGTTGGCATCCGTGGTAGAGATGCTACACAAGATTGATGCTCGACTCAAGAGGGTGGCAATAGAGTTTTCCTGCAAAACAGCACCGAGGATGGTAATGTACTAAAATTTTTTAAGGTGGAGCTCCCTCTTTTTGATGGCAGTGATGATCCAGAGGAATGGTGTCACACGGTGGAGCGGATCTTCACTTATTATAATAACATAAACACAATCAAATGGGTGGCAATTGCAGCTTTCAATCTTTGGGGGTTCGCTAACCCATGGTTCCAATTGACGGAAGGCAACCAAACATGGATGGAATGGGGAGAGTCTGTGGTTCACTTGATTGCTCGATCTGGGGATAATGTACTAAGGGATTACAAGGAGGAGTTGTTTAAGCTGCAACAATAAGGTACAATAACTAAATTACCTGAATGAGTTTGACGCACTGTCTACACAAGTGCGGGGGCTAACGGAAAGATGTTAGATGTCTTGTTTCATAGGAAGGAGCTTCACATCGAGGTCAAATGCCTAAGGCCAACAAGCATGGCTCAAGCAATAGCCCTAGCCAAGATGCAAGAATCGAAGATCAACCTAACGAGAAGTTGGGGGCAAAGCAAGTCAAGGTTGGGGAGTTGTAGGCGATACGCATCAACAGGATCCTGTAAGGGAAAATGGAAGTGTAATGCATAGTCAAGGGAGTAGCTTGAACCAATCAAAGAAGCGATAGTTCGTGCAAATAATGTCGGAGGGACCTAAGGCTGTGATTTAGGTGCAACAAGAAGTATCATCAGGGACATGTTTGCAAGGTGAAGAAGATGTTCTTACCGCGAGCAGTGGAAGACAAAGATATGGAGGAAGATACCGGGACGGAGATTGATGAAACAGAGGAGATGGAGATTATGAATGAACATCTGAGAATAACAATACATGGTATGCGAGGGGATGACCATCCTGAAACAATTCTGCTATAGGGGAGATGTGTCGAAAGGGAGGTCGTTGTTTTGGTCGACCCAGGAAGCACACACAATTTTGTCAATGACAAACTGGTTAAGCTTCTGATGTTGGAGAAAAAGGGTCTGAAGGTGATGATGCTAGCCTCAAGTGAATTTGTTAAATGTATGGGTTACTGTGCAAATAGTAAAATGACAATGGAGGGCACTAATATACAACTAGACTTGTTTGTCGTCTTGCTGGGAGGGAGCAACATCAAGGGGCAATGTGCAATGTTAACTTGAACTTTGAACATGGAACATGTAAATTTGAGTATGTAGGCAAATTAATCACATGGCAAGGTTGTGAAGTGGAATAGTTAAAGTTGGCAAGTGTGGCTGAGATAAAGAGAGATGTTAAGAAAATATCGTACATGGTCCTTGTGCAGGAACAAGAGGCATAAGAGGTCAAGGAGGAAGTGGTGGACCAGCCACCCATCGTTGAGCTGTTGAGTAATTTCAGTGATGCGTTTCTAAACCCAATGGACTACTAGAAGAGCGACAAATTGAACATAACATAGAACTAAAAGAAGCGAATAAAGCAGTGGCGAAAAAACCTTACCATTATACCCATTCTCAAAAATAGGAGATTGGAAAGCAAATTCAAGAGTATTTAGCAAAAGACTTCATATGGCCCAGTATCAGTGCCTTTTCATCACCAGTGTTGCTTGTTAAAAAAAGGATGGTGGGTGGCATATGTGCGTGGATTACAGAGAGTTGAACCAGTTGGCAACAAAAAATAAATATTCAATGCCCATAATCAATGAGTTGTTGGATGAGTTGGGGTTGGCCAAATGGTTTACAAAAATAGATTTAAGATCCGATTATCATCATCAAATCAGGATAGCCAAGGCTAACATACATAAGACAGCTTTCAGAACACACAACGGGCACTGTGAATTTACTGTCATGTTGTTTAGGTTGTGTAATGCTTCGGCCACCTTTCAAGCTACCATGAACGAGGTATTCCACTCATACTTGCAACACTTTGTATTAGTATTTTTTGATGATATTTTGATTTATAATGTGTATAATAAGTGATCGATACCAAATTTCGTAACCTATAACCAACTAAGGTGACAACTATGTCAACGGTGATGGATATAAAAATCTATCGCCTATACCCTATTAAAGGAACCGAAACAACAATTTCATCTGTTGATGATGTCATTAGCAAGGGAATTTCACAGATTTTTGATGAACCAGCAAGTTGATTTCATGAAATTTTTGTAAACTAGATAACAGATCTCTAAAGTCCATCACCATATCTGTCACCTAATCATAGTACAGATGACAGATATATAGTTCTATAAGTGACAGATAACATATCTATTACTTAATATGACTTTACTTGATAGATTGTTCTATAAAAGTTGACAGATAAAAAATCTATAACTTATACAAATATAAGGTGACATACATGTCAGTTATAGGTGGCAAATTTTTATATCTGTCATTGATTTCCCATTAAGGTGATGGATGCAAATTTCCATCCGTCACCTCCTTTTCCCTATTTTCCTATAATGTTATTAAACCTTCAAGTAGAAATACTAACATCATCCACAGAAACAAGTATGTAGTTCCCTCAATTGCATGATGCATGTCTATAAATACAAGTAGCATGTAGCTGTATAGCTTGGTAGACAAATGGAGAAGAGAAGAGGTTCTTGCATGCAGTGGTAGGGAGGCAAAGGGAAGCTCCTTCGAAGCTAAGCCCAAGAAGCTAGAAAGAGGTATGGGTGTGGTTCAGCTGGAGAACATTAGACTGCAGAATCAGCTCATGGCTGGTAGATTCCTTTACACCCTAATTCCATCACCTGCATGCACACTCCACTTAATGGTCTCTCTCTCATTATCATCATCACAGATAATGAATGGTTGGATCTATTGATCTCCTAATGCTGGTTTCCAAGAAAATAAGTAGATTGATGTACTAATACTTGTTTGTACACTTAGAAAATAATGTTTTTGAAAAATTTGGAAAATAGTTTCCAAGGAAAGTATGGAACCAAATAAAATTTCTTTTTGACATTTGTACACATCAAAGAAAATATTTTCTAGGTGTTTGTGCAATTAATGGAAGATGAAGAAAATTTCTATGATTGATATATCATAAACTTATATAATAACATAAAAATTGTAAAATATTATATAATTAATCAACTGCATAATGTTATACAATTCAAATGTACTAATATATTTGTATAAAATACTTCAATCATAATTTTTTTTAGAAAAATACATTTACATATACTTTAATTGAAAATTTCAACACAAAAAGAATAACTTAATGCACTATGTACATATTACAAAATGAAAAATTATAGATACATAATGTATTTATTTGACAACAATATACTTATTTAACAACTAATAATACCAAAAATGAATAGATCGATAAACTCATCAAAAATATACCAAAGCTAAATTGATGAATGTTACGAGATTGGATGTAGACATATGCGGGAGAGAGAGAGGGGGGTTGGGAAAAAAATTTTCAAAGAATTTAAGGTTTGAAAATTTTTCACATAGGTATAAATACCTCTTGCAAATGGGAAAAACATTTTCCCATTTTTTGAGTGCACAAATGTTAGCAAAATTGAAAAAGAACATTCACATTTTTCAGAAATTTTTTTTCCATGTGTACAAACCCCTTTCTTGTATACCTATGTATTTTCCATCTTCTAGCTTTCCGGAACATTAATTTCACTATGTGATAAATGCCTTTATGGTTAACTCTTGTATATACATTGTGTAGATGCATCCTTTGGCGCTGCATCTCCCTATATTCATGATACATTACCTTTGTGTAATTATACAAAAGCCCTATTTGTTTATAAGTTTTCTATTATGTACTTCTACTTTTTACTATGCATTATAATAGTTTACAGTAATATTTACTAAATAACTTTAACATTTTATATTAAAAAGTCAAATTAAAATACTTATATTATAAATCGTATAATTTCTTAAAAAACATAAACCTTATTTTACCTGATTTTACTTCTTAAACAAACACCAAAAGACATCCTCAGCTGGGTGGTGGAACATCAACCACACCCTCACCATCTTCTGCCTCTTATTCTTCACTCTGCAACAACACAGACATCACGAAGATACCACAAACAAGATTGTGTTCAGTTCCCTCCTCGAACAACTGCATGCTGCTGTGACATTCATCAACTCAAATATCAATCTAATCCCAATCCAAACATTACCTGTTATCCATTTATAAGCTTATTCATGAGTATTTTCACAAGTTTCAAAACCTTCACTGACTATAAGTTTCCAATCCATACAATGTCCTTTTTTTTTGTTTTTACCATATTGGCTAGGGCCTACAACATAAATCATTTCTCTTAATTTCTTTTCTTCTTAATAGTTCTTATCCATCACCATATGCTGCTGGATTATTTAACACTAGGATTTAGAACAACAAAAGAATTCTATGCACTGCTTCTAAACATGAGTGGCTTTCTCAGTTACCATCAACTTCTTCGGATCAGAAGGATCTTAACAAGAAGCCTTCAGAAGATACGCAAACATCAGATTAAAAGAGTAAATGCTAGTAAGGTTACAAAGAAAACATGGGGAAAAAATCTGTCATGAGTCGCTACCGATTCTTGCAAAAAGATTAACAGAGATACACGGAAAAATTGCAAATAAACCCATTTCTATAAAGAGAAGGCCGCAAAGGAACATAGATATAACAACCCATGTCACGAGAATAGATTTATATCTTTGTAATGCTCCACATTACAGATATGCCCTTTTCTACTATTGATAGATATAATGTTAGGAAAAACAAGAAGATATAATGTTAGGAAGAATATTGATGCAACCTATGATTGCATATTAGGAAGAGGGGAAAAACAATAACGCCTCTTAAGTACTACTCTACCGACTCATTTTCTCTGTGGATGGATGAATAATAATGTGTTTCAAGCTCCTTGAGACCAGCAGCTGCCTGCTCTCCAATTTTTTCTAGCAATTGATTTGTTTTCTCTGCTTGTTGATCAAATTCTGACTTCCTTCGGTCCACATGCTCATTTAGTGATGCAAAACTCGAAAATATGGCTGTCCGCTTCAGCTCAGACACTAACTTCAAGAGAGAATCAGAAGCTTGGACCTGTTGATATCGTCAGGAAAAACATAATTAGAAACTCAAAGAAAACAGTGAAGATGCAGAGAAACAAGAAAGGCTAAGAGGGTCATAGTGATGAATTTCTACTATTCTGAAGCTAATTGAAACTGGAATTTCTGATATATATAAATCAAGGAATATGAAAAAGAGAGTAAAATAGGGTCATGTCAGCGAATTTGTACCATTCTGGCTGCACGCATCTCCATCTGAAATGCTTCTTGGGAATTTCTTACTGGCTGATCGTTGATCTATGAAATTATATAGGAACAAGACAATTTAGGTTAAATAAGAAATGCATGCAAAAAACACATACACACATATATAAAGAGAGAGAGAGAGCTAATTACATGAAACACTATCAAGTTTGTTTCATTTTACATGACAAACTATCCATTAAGGAGCAATAAATAAGACAAACCAAAAGGCAAAAACTACTTCTCACCATCTCACTAAGTATCCTAGTGTCCTAGAATGTTTAATAAAATCTATAAAAACAAATGAACTGGGTAGCTAAGTTAAGGAACAAACCCGAGCAACATTGACCATGAAATTGAAGTTATCAACAATGTTGGTAATATCTGCATCAACTCTCTGAAGAAGCGTTTTCTGCTTTTGTGCCGCAGCTGCAGCTGCTGCTGCAGTCGGCCCACTACCTATACCTCCACTTGCCTTGCTCATTTCAACCAACTTCAAGTTCCAGCTAAAGAATGGTCGTCTTTAAAAAGAGTTTCAGCTACAACTACAAGATAAAGACTATCTATTAAGCATAAACCTGCGGGTAAGATATGATAAAAACAATAATTGTGCAGACTTTTTGAAATGTATTGTACGAGAATTGATGCCTATTATAGATAATCATGAAGAGGTCTATTTTCAAAAAGACTACAAAGAAAATAAACAGCTTTTCTTCTTAATTGTCTCATTTTTTACCGTATTCAGTCTAAACAAACAAATAAAAAGGGCTCAGTGTAGAATAAAAGAACGAGCATCAATCTCGCCATCCATCCAACAATACAAAAGACGAGAATTTTGTTTCCGTCTTTTTATTGACCATGTCCTCCCCACAAACCCTAAATCTACACAATTTTGATTTACCGCAAAGACCCCCTCTTCCGCTGATCACACAGCCTGGTCCTCCATCGAATCCTCCTAGCAGCATTCAACGATTCAAAAATCCATCCGGATCGGTTTTGCAACGGAGTGATACAAAAATCACCAAGGATCGAACAATCCAGCGAAGGGGAAAGCCGTTCTGCGTCGAAGCCTAGAAAAACGATGTAAAACAAGGGCAAGTACGGGTAAATGCACCTGGCAAGAGGACTTCAAGTGGGGGGACGGCGTAAGAGTTGTGGATCTCCACGGTGCCGTCGGGAGGGACGCAGCCATGGAACGTGACGAGGACCTGCTCAGCCTGATCGGGGTGCCTCACGTAGCAGTCGGAGATGTTGAAGACCACCACCGTCGGGAGCGACACACTCCGGCCGTGACGTAGGGTTTTCAGTTTTCACCGGCGAAACGTGGAAATGCAGATGCAGGCGAAGAAAAGAAAAAATTATTACATAAAAAGGAAAAAGGGAAAAATGAAAAAAAAAATCGAGGAAGAGTCGAAGAGATGAGACGGTGAAGTACGAAAAAAGAAAAAAAATAAAAAGTATTATATTAAAAAACATATTTAAGAATGGTAGAAGTATTAAAATATCATAAAAATCACGATATTTTTTAATTTGTTAAAAATAATTATGCTTCTTATTATGTGTACTTTTATTTCAATTCCAAAATACAATTCCTAGTTACTGAAATTGTAATGTGATTGTGTTTTAAAAGAATAACGTTCGAAGGGATGAGTTATAGTTTAGAAGTTATGTTTATTTGTTAGAGTAATAATTTTTATAAAATTTTAATTTTACCTTTAAATGATCTATTTTTTTAAATGAGAAGTAATTAAAGTTTATATGAATGTATATAATAAATATATAAAAGAGGAATATTATTCATAAGTAAATATTATTTTTAAAAAATATTTACAAAAATATCATGATTTTTTATAATTTTGTAACACTTCTATTTTTTATTCATAAGTAGGGTGTTTGAGTTATTTTTCACGTTTAGTATTTTTTTTAACTTTTTATTGATACCTTAATTATAATTTTTGAAGCTTTAAGCTTACGGAACACACCCTTAGAATTAAAGTTAAAAATTTTAGAAGAGTGTATTCTAATTATAGATTATATGTTGTAGATTTTTTAAAAGAGAGCTAATTTTCTAATAGCATTATTAAAATTACTTTTCAACTTTAAGTTATTTTTTGATTTCTTTTTTAAAAAAATCTAATTAAGAGGGATCCTGGAGGCATGGTTGGATTCTAGGAATCGGACATGCCCCAAAACACAATTCTTGTTCTCTCCCACCCTCGTACTAGAGGTCTCAATTATGTTGTGCCAAATCATGCTAACATGGTCTGACACAATCAATGACATGTATATTTAAAACATCTAGGATTTGTAGACAGTTTAGAATCCTTTCTAGGAGCATTTCATATTTGTTAATATTAATTTTTTTTAAGTTTCAATTTAATGACACTTAAGACTTTAGTTAGAAATTTGATTTTGTGTGAGACTTATGGATTTTTGTAGACCCCTCATACTTAGGATTGTTCAGCAAGTACTTCGCTGAATAACCCCTTAGGTCGACACTATCTCGTTGACTTGGCTACAGTAGGCATTGTAGTCAAATTTGTCGTCAAATAGCTAGATTCTAGGTAACTATCCAGAATCTGTGACCCTCATTTGGGTCATCACTGGAATTTCCTATGGTTCCATCGGAAATTCCTCTTTTCCGGCCAACAAAAGTTCCTTTGATCTTCATCGAAACTTCCTTTGGGACTTAGGCTGAGAGGTGACTGCCTCCCCCATCATCAGAATTTCCTCTAGTCTTCACTGGAAATTCCCCTATCTTAACACCCGAAGTTCCTCTGCCTTGCACCGAAACTTCCTTTGGTCCTTATGCTTGGGAGGCAATTGCCTCCCCTTGCACTAGAATTTCTATTGACTTACCTAGAAATTCCTCTCCCTTGCCAATGGAAGTTCCTCTAGCTATCATCGGAACTTCCATTATTCCTTGTACTGTTAAATTGTCTGCCTAGCATGTAACGTTGGCGCCAGACTAGACGTGGAGGCCGTAACGTTTAGGCTAGACATGACGCACGATCTATAGTGTTTAAGCCAACTGTTCGCTTACACTTGGTGCCCATGGATTTCGGAAATAACATACCGGATCTTACCATCTCATTGATCTGCTCCTTGCGTAGAGCAACCTACCTTATCTGATTCTCAACCTCTCGTTGGCTATAATGAAACTGAGGTGGGTGAGTGGCACAGGTTAAGAATCTTAGATCTAGTCTCTCAAGACAACTTACCATGGGCCTATATATGGCCACCCACAACAGACAAGAGAGAAGATAGAAGATAGAAGATAGACAAAGAACATAGAAGAGGGGCAGAACGAACAGAGGATGTGAGGAGTGCTTCCAGAAGTCTCTTGCTCGAGCTTCCAGGTTCTCTAACAACCCTTTCACACACAAGTAAGTTCCTGTTGCTTCTCTTCTTCTCTTCCAGCGAGTTTTCTACAAGCAAGCTTCTTGTGCTCTGTCGGAGGTGAGAAGAAACATTTTATCCTCCTTGTGCATTTAGCATGATGCACACAAATCTTACCATTGGAACAAATGACTTAGTTCATCCTTGTCCCCCACAATTCCTTCAATTGTGGAGGACTTTTATTGTGCATCTCATTAGATGCATGACTCATTTTCTTTCTAATGCATGAATCCTTGCACTGAATGTGAGGTGTATACATAGATCTAGGTGCACACATACTCACAGCTTGGGGATATGCATACTTCATTGCATATCCCCCATAGTTTACTTGCTTTTCTACATCCTTAATGCATTTCTAGCATCCCCTTATGGTACATATATCCTTGTACTGAAGGTCTAGTACATGAATCCTTACATTGGACGTGAGTAGGCACATGTATCCTTGTGTTAACCTCTAAGGCACCTAGAATCCAACTTGGACTAAGCAGATTCCAAATAACTAGCCAAATAGTCTTACTGGATTCTAGAATTCATAACGATAACCTCGAGCCTTCTACTCATGAGTAGATTTATGCATAAATCCTTGCATAATGTACATTTTATTAGCATTTACCACATGCTCATTGCATCATTAGCATCACTTCCAGTACATGCATCCTTGTATTAGAAGTCCAATGCATGAATCCTTACCCTGAAGGTGAAGTGCTTACACATGTATCATTGTGTTACATTGTACGCATGCATCCTTGCATACTCCACATTTAGCTAGCATTTACTACATTTTCTCTTAGTACATGCATCCTTGCATTTGTCGTGAGCTTAGCGCATATCATTGTGGCTACCTCACTATGTTACTTGAAAGTCGGCTTGAACCCAAGCGGATTTCGAGTGCTTACCTAAAAGGCTTGTTGGATTCTAGATGAACTTTCAAAATCCACAGCGGTGGCCTTGAGTATCCTATTCCCTCTATCCTTATAGAGAATTTTGGAACATCCTTGAGATAACCATTCAGATATCCGATTTTCTCAGACATACCATTTTTCCAATTCTAGGGAATTTTGGAATATGGTTCGGATAACCAATCGGGTATCCGAATTTGGTCTATCCACTTCTTTTCTTTGGAACCAATTGCATTAGGGCATGTCAGACAACTCCTAATCTTGTAATTGGATTTTTCCCTCAGTTCACCAATGATTTTAATAGCATATGCACTAATCATAGTAGGGAGGCCGGCTTAAGTTGGGCTGGTTGTAGGTGACTAACAACTTCCTTGCCAATACCCTAAACTCCTTACTCACTTTCTTTAAGTAGCAAACCTACTTAATTAATTCCCTTGGAGATTTATCATCTCCTTTTGAGTTGAAAAGTACATCCTCTTCTTCTCCCTATTTTCCTTATTTTTCAGCAAAAATAAGGTAGCAACTCTATTTTCTTCTGAATACAACTCTTGAGTCCCATGTTCCCATTACTCTTTTGAAATAGCTCCAGCCCTTTGAAAAAAAGAAGGGTAACCATTTCATTTTCTTTTTAAATTTCATTTAAGTTTTAGTTTAATATGAAAGCTTCAATTTAATGTGAAGCTACAAGGTTTCATCCTTTCTATGTTTTAATATAATTTAAATTTCAATATGATGTAAAACTATATTTTCTTTTTTGTTTATTTGCATAAATACATGTATGAGGCGAAATTTATGCATTTTAATTTAATTTGGTATGAGTTTAATGTGGCATGATATTTTTTTAGTTGATTTTGGTTTTTCAAAGTTTCAATTTAATGTGAAACTTAGATATATTTTGTTATTGTTTTTTTTATAAAGTTTCAATTGAGTGTGAAATCAAACTTATATGTTTTAATTTAAGTTTCAATTTACTGTGAAACTCAAACATTTTAATTTTGATATTTCTCTTCACATGAATTTTAATCTAACTATTTTAAATTATTTCTTTTTTTGTAAGTTTCAATTTAACGTAAAACTCGTATATATATTATATTTAAAAAGTTTCAATTTGATGTGAAATTTAATATATATTTAATTTTAAGTTATATATTTGATTATTTTAGGAGGTTTCAATTTGAGGTGAGCTTGAAGACGCATGCAAGGGGCGTGGAGGCCGAGGACAACGTCGCATGTGAGGGGATGGGTGCACGCGTGGAGTGAGGAATCGTGGTTTAATGGGTTAAAGTTAACCCATATGTGCCATGGAGAGTCTTATTTATAGAGGATGAATGTGCATGAGTTAATACATAATGAATGTAGCTATCATTGGGAACCAAAACATCATTACAGGAACCCAAGCAGCAAGTAATAAAACAACCAAAACTAATCAAGTACACATAAATGTAAGACTTTTAACATGCCCCGTCAAACTATTGCCCAATTGCAGAGAGAGTTTTCTACACAGAGAGTTAAACCTCGACCGAGACAAAGCTTTGGTGAAGATGTTAGCGAGCTGGAACTCAGTGGAGATGTGGCACGCGGAGATGGCACCACGAGCGAGGAGTTCCCGGACAAAATGATAGTTGACTTCGATGTGTCATGTCCACGCATGAAGTAGGGGATTATGCACAATTTAGAGGGCATAAATGTTATCATTGCACACGAGCAGTCAATGTAGGATAGGAATCCCAAGCTCGTGAAGGACGAAGGTGAGAAACAAGGGATTGTGCGCAATTTGGAGGGCATAAATGTTAACACCGCACACGAGTGGTCAATGTAGGACGGGAATCTCAAGCTCGTGAAGGACGAAGGTGAACTAGTGAAGGTCAGCGATCGATGATGCCATTGCACGATATTCTAACTCGATGCTGGAACGAGTGATCGTCAACTATGGAGGAGGTGGAGGGTCGACAGCGGGTCGTGGAGGAGGCGCTGGAAGTGGAGGAGATGGGGGTTGAAGTTGATGAGGCATCGATATAGTGAAATGGGTAGGGGTGGATAGAAGGTCCGAGGTGTGGTGTTGGAAGCGGAAGACTTACTTGTGGGAGATAACATCTCGAGAGACGTAAATCTTGCCAGTCGCCTAGTGTAGATAGAGGAACCCCTTTTGATTGGTGGGGTATCCCAAGAATACATAGGGGAGAGAACAAGGAGCAAGCTTGTGGGGTGGAGGAGGGTGCGGTATGGGGAAGCAGAGGCACCCAAAGATTCTCAAGTTGGTGAGGTTTGGCACTCGATGGAATAACTTTTCATACGGTGAAACATTTCCAAGCAGCAAGTAGTAAGTCGGACCAACATATGGTGATGGAATGGAAGCAGCAAACATTAAGCATCGACCAACGTCGGTGAGGTGGCGATGCTTACGTTCAACCACCCCATTTTGGGCAGATGTGTAGGGGCAGGTGTATTGATGATGAATGCCACGTGAAGTGGTGAATGAGGTGAATGCCCAATTTAGGAATTCGATACCGTTGTTAGTTTGAATGGTTTTGATTTTGCAAGACAATTGATTTTTAATATTTGAAACAAAATGTTCAAAACAAGACACAACATCAAACTTGACTCATGAGGTACATCCATGTAAAGTGGGAAAAAGCATCGACAACAGACAGATAATAAAAGGAGTCGGCTGAAGCAACAGAAGCGGGACCCCAAACAGCCAAATAAAGCATTTCCAATGGTGTCGTTGCACGGTAGGAGCTCTGTTAGAAGGGAAGACGATGTGCCTTTCCAAGGGGGCAGATCGGACAAGCAGCAACCAGAGAATAAGGAATGCTGGAGCAATGAAGAGTGGACTGCAAATAGGCAGACAACGGGTGGCCGAGACGGTGGTGCCAAAGGGACGAGGTGTGGGCGGCGAGAGTGGCGGGAAGATGATAGGAGGCACGCACACTAGGTCCTTTGAGATGAGTTTTGTCCATCACCTTGTCCTTCACAATGAAACCCATGTCATCAAGGAGAAAGTAACATCGATTATCTTGAGAAAAACATTGAACCGAGAGAAGACTCTTAGAGAGATGAGGGACAGAAGGACATGACAAAGACGAAGGCTGTGAAGAAGGGCGATGGACCCAAGGTGGGAAATAGGAAGAGCTTGCCTGTTTCCCACAAGAACGGATGAGGTACATATGTAGGGTTTGAGGTGCTGCAGCTGTTGAAGATGGGGCGTCTTGTGTTTCGTGGCACTGGAGTCAACGCACCAATCAAGTTAGAGAGAAATCTGCTGCATTAGATCAGCAATGGAGGATGCATACGTGAAGTTCCCCCTATCAAAACTATAAGAAAACACGAAGATTGGAGAGCGGAAGGGCGACGCGACAAACCCTAGTAGCACAAGCAACGACATACAAAGGAAATGAAAAAGAAAAGAAGTTACTTCGATTGTAAGACAACAAGAGTCTTAAATAGTTTACATGGACGGCTAGGATGCAACACAAGCATCCAACGATTAAAAATACATAGCTGTTAAGAAAGCAGTCAAAAAATGAAATTACACAAATAGCCCTGTTGAATTCAAGACCCTCCCTCAAGTTGCTGTGAGTGCCCAACTTGCTCTTCAACGGGTTAAACTTTGGTGCAATCCAGCTCAATATGCTTAGTTCTTTCATGGAATACTAGGTTGGTAGCTATATGTTGAGCAGTAACATTATCATAGCATAGTTCAACAACATTCTTCTACTTTATACCTAATTTAGATAATAGATAAGTTAACCAAGTAATCTCACAGGTGACATTGGCCATGGATCTGTACTCAACTTTAGCAGAAGATTGAAAGACAGTGTATTGCTTTTTAGTTTTCCAAGATATGAGAGAATTTCCAAAGTAAACTACAAACCCAGTGAAAAACTTACGAGGAAGGGTACAACTAGCTCAATCAGCATTACAAAAGCATTTTAAAATAGCATCAGAATTTTTAAAGAAGGTTATACCTTGACCAAGGTCATTTTTAAGGTACTGAACCAATTGGAAGGTAGCTTCTTGGTGTTCTTTATAAAGTTTAACCATAAATTGACTTAAATAGTTAACAGCAAAGCTAATGTCAGGTCTGCTTATGGTTAAATAGATTAATTTTCCTATAAGGCATCTGTAAGGAGTGAGATCTTGAAGAACATGTGTTTCATCATAAGTATGCATTAAATATTTTTCCAAGGATATTTTACTAGGTTTACAACCTAGCAATCTAGTCTCATTAATTAAATCCAAACAATACTTACATTGGTTCATGTTGATCCCAACCTTGGATATGGAAAATTCAAGACCCAAAAAATATTTAAGCTGCCCTAAGTCTTTAATGGCAAAACATTGATGTAGATGATTTTTTAAATGTGTTATAACATCAAGGTTATTGCCACTAAGATATCATAAACATAGAGTAAGACATGCAAACATTGTATTATACAAAGAGAGAGTAATCTAACCTACATTGCTTAAAGCCAACATTGGTTAGAGAGTGTGAGAGTTTGCTAAACCAATTCCTAGGGCTTGTTTGAGGCTATAGAGAGATTTTTTTAATTTGCAAACCTTATTCTTATACTTCTTCCCCTCACCAACAAGATTTGGTGGAAGAGTCATATAAACACCTTCATGGAAATCACCATACAAGAAAACATTGGTGACATCAAGTTGATGAAGATGCCAATTCTTAGAGGCAACAATGGCAAGAAGGGATCGAAGGGTGGTCATTTTAGTAACCGGAGCAAAGGTTTCATAATAATCTACCCTTTCAATTTGATTAAAACTTTTGGCAACAAGATGGGTCTTAAATCTATCAATGGTCTCATCTTCCTTTCTTTTTATGTGGTAAACCCATTTGCATCCAATAACCTTCTTACCAACAGGGAGATCAACAATGTCCCATGTGTCATTATGATTCAAGGTAGTAAGTTCCTCATCCATGGCTTTAATTCATCTAGGATCACTATTGGCTTTAACAAAAGTGTTTGGTTCAATAGCATTATCAAGGTTTTGGAGAAAATTTTGATGCTTATGTGTGACTTTATTGAAATTAATGTATTTGCTTAAGGGAAACTTGTAGCAGAATATTTTTGAGGGTTTTACCACTCTACGGAGCATGGGAGTGGGATCACTAATAGTGGCAGGTTGAGAAGTAGAAGTGGTAGTGGTGTTGTCATGGGTGTGAATATCGCTTGGAGCAATATCAGTGGGAAGGGGACCAGGTTGAGCTGGAGCACTAGGGATACAATTATTTTGGGTTGGAATGTTGTTGATGGCATCTTGATCATTGACATTAAGATTATCAAAGATCTGACAACGATCATCATCATGACTAACAGACATAGGCAAGGCAAGAGCAAAGTTAAGTTGAGACAGAACAGGTCCTAGACTGGATAGTGTAATATAAGTAGAGTGAGTAATGTGGTTGTTATATTGAAAAGGATAAAGATGTTCATAAAAAGTTACATCTCTACTAATAAACAACTTTTTTGATTGAACATTGTACAATTTATATCCTTTTTGACCAAAAGGATATCCTAGGAAGACACTTTTAATGGCTTGATTATCAAATTTATGGTTTGGTGTAAGGTTTGTGACATAAGTTACCAAACTTATTAACTTTACTAAATAAAATCTAAGGGTGCATTTACAAGCAACTTTTTTCAATTTCAAAAGTTGAAAAGTATTGAAGTTAGAATTGATATCACGAATGAAGTTGAAATTACATAGTAATTTAGGTGATAAAAGTTTATGGAGAAGTTTATGCATACATGGTAAATTAGGAAATTAAAAATTAGAAAAATTTTCCTGATTTTTAGCTATTTGTGTGGATCAGAAATTCCATAAAATTTTGAAAAAAAATTAGTGATATAAAAAGGTAATTTTCCCCACTTACATCCCTTTCTCCTTTCAAAATTTTCACCTAATTCTAAAAAAACTAGGGTGGCTGCACTCACGCTTGTAACCTAGCTCGTCTGCATTTGCCACTTGTCTGCGTTCACCACATCTGCCGCTCATCCACGTTCGTTGCTTGTTCGTGTTCGCTACACTTGTCTTCGCCATGTCCGTTACTTGTCTGCGTTCACTGCTTGTCCACATTCGTTGTTCTTCTACCTTTGCCGCTCCTCCTTTAGTTGACCATCTGCCTTCATCGTGTTCGCCACTACTATCGCCTTTGTTGATTTTTAGGTCCACTCTTTTCATCACTATGTTTGCCTTCATCGTGATTTCTCCCAATATGATGAACTATTTTATTTTTGATTTGTGTTTAACACAAATCGTTTCTTTGATCGTTCATTTGATTTGATTTAAAATGTAATTTTAACCCAGATTTGTAATGAATAACCCAATGTCTCAAATGCAGATCTAATATTTGTAGGTTTGTAATGTGTTTGTAAGTCTGTAATGTGTTTTTTGATTGTTATTTTAATTTGTAGGTCTGTAATGTGTTTTTTACATGTATATACATGGGTTGATGTTGGATTCAAATATGTCGATACCCAATTTGATTTTTATAGCATGAATGTTTGGTTTTTGATGTGTGTGTGAAGCACAAACAGATGCTTGCTTTTACAGCATGTAATTGGTGCAGATCTTATTTTTGTATCATATATGTTTTCTTTTTGAATGTCTTCTTTTTACAGCATGTCTTTTTTTGAATGACCCAATGCTTTTGGATTTGTAATTTTGCATTAGTACAACAACTTCTTATAATTATGCATTAATATGTCATGATATTATGCTTAATCTTACATCAAACCGTTTCTATATTTGAATTAATTTTTTCAAACTATTAATCATGTGAAATTTATATGAACTTTTTTTTAAATTTTTTATGATAAAGTGAAAATATGAAAATTTTAAATTTTCCATTAAACTCACAAACAACCATTTTAAATTTTCTTGCCAAAATTTTACTTTCCTTTCACTTTTCCTTTTTTATTTTCTTTTAAATTTTTAAAATGTACGAATAACTTTAAATGTTAAAATAATGATATTAAAAATAATTTTAAAAATTAAAAAAAACTACTTGCACTTAAGATCAGTTATCTTTATACTTTATTTGAAACACCCCCACAAATTTGTTCCGACTCGCCTGCGGTCCTGCCTTCCCTCTCTTCTGTCCTCAACCGGCGATTTCGCGATGGGCGGCGACGTAGAGAAGATGGTGGCGGTGGGCCTGGTCTGGGGCGCAACGAACGCCGCGATGCGCCGAGGCGCCCGGATCTGGGACCAGAAATTCGATCGTCGGGCACAGCAGGGCCCCTACCGACGCCGGCGCAACAGGATCCTCCGCCACCTCTCGCGGTGGGTGGATCTGCTGCTGACTTGGCAGTACTCCCTCCCCTTCCTCCTCAACCTCTCGGCCTCCGCCGCCTTCTTCCACGTCCTCCAAGGCTCCCCCATCTCCGTCGCCGTCCCCGTCACCAACGCGACCACGTTCGCCGCCACCGCCGCCGCGGCCATGGTCCTCGGCGAAGGCACCCGTATCGGGGCCGCGGCGGCGGGGACCTTGCTGATCGTCGCCGGCGTCTGGATGTGCGTGTCATGAGGAGGACGGACGGTGACGATTCTGCATCCCAAGTCCTTTTCGATTTCTTCGTCTTCTACTTTTTTTTAAATTTTTTTTTAATAATAATAATAATAATAATAATTATTATTATTATTATGAGTTTAGGTCAGAAAATTCTTGAATGGGTGAAACATCTTATCGCTTACACCACCTTTAAGAAATGTTCGAACTTCCAAAATTTGATAAAAAAATTAAAATATAAAAATATAAAAAATTATCTAGAAGTTGGAAAAAATATTTATGCATGTCTAAAAATTTAAGCCAAATTTTGATCTAATTTTTCTTGAAACACCATCAACTTTGTAGACAATATGCATAATTTTTTACATGTTTCCATTATGTTCAAGGGAGGTTTATGTCTTTTGAAAAAAATTTAAAAAAATAAAAAATTTTAAATTTTTGAGTATTTGTATATATTGCAAAATGTAAAAAGTTTTAATTCTTTTCAATATAAATACATTTTTTCATCATTTTCTACCTTTTAGATCAAAAAAATCTTTGAAAATTTTATCATAACATACTTCTTTGATTTTGTGTATATGGTTTGATTTTTTCCGATCTTTGTAGGACTTGTGGTTATGTGGAAGATCTTAATGTTCTTTTGACTTTTGTTGGACCACAGCTATTTTGAAGTCTATTTCCAACTTCATCCTTCATGAAAAATTCTTAATTTTGTGGATTCCTAACTCGTCTCACCACTAAGGTTGCTACTATTGTTCACCTTTCAACTTACATTGTTGCTCAACTCCTAACTTTGCATTGATAATATTTCTCCTTCTACGTTGTTGTTATATTATATGTCGCCATTAGAGAAGATGAAGTACTCGAAAAGTAACAAAAATTAAAAATTAAAATTGAAAAATATATGCAAGTATACTTTAAAAAAGTATTAATCTATGATATATAGATATAGTTGATATATACAATTATAATGAAATTGAGTAGACATGTTAATTGAGTTGATACGATTTAACATGGTCATATCGTGTCGTTGACTGGCATGACACAGTTTGGCAGATCGTGCTTGGTTGGTCTTTTATGCTTTTGTGTCGATACAAAAATAATTTTATTCTTTTTTAAAATTTTGTATTTATTTTAATATATTTTTTAAGTTGTATATAGATCCATGGTTTGAACTTGCTAATAAGTAATACATAGTTATAAGTTTGAATCTTACATTTAACTATTTTTTAGTATTTATAAATTATATTAATTTTAAATAAAATAAAAAATAATTAAAAATTAAACTATGCTGGACCAAATGGGTTATGCCATATGAGCTTTCAACTCAAAGGTTAGACACGACTTGACTTAGAGTTGTTAATCGTGTCATGTCAACTCGACATGACACGATTTTTGTGCACACCACCAATGGGCCAACTCAAGCACAGTTCGTGACATGAAAAAGTACTATTTGTGTCGGTCAATAACACGAATTTGACTAGTACGATTCTTCTTGGAACTTGACGCTATGACCCGATGGTCGGTCCAATGACCTGGCAGCCGACCCAAGACCCAGCGGCCTGTCTCCTCTGTTGGCCGCACGACCCGTTCACGGTTCACCCTCCTCCCGCCCACACGACCGTTCACCCTGTGGTCCTTGTCGACCTGCACAGCCATCCGCCCTTCACCCTTAGGCGAGAGGGGGGCATGGGCTGCATGGCCCATATCGCCGAAGAGTCTTTGACTTTTCTTCCCGGGACGGCGGGACTTAGCACTATGAGCCGGCTGTCGGCTTAATGACCCGACAACTGACCTAATGACTCGACTGCCGGCCCAGGCACATTTTCCCAGCTCGCCCGCTCGTACATACGATTGTTCAACCATCAATATTTAAATTTAATTCAACATTCAAGTATTCAACAACTTAATAAATGAGATAATCAGACAACAATACATATAATTAAATTAAGTTTTTATTTATTAATGAATTATATATTTTATATTTACATTATTACAAATTAACAATTACATTTAAACAAATTTTACAACAAAATTAAATTACATTTTAAAAAAAATTACAAATTGAAAAATTAAAATTAAAATGTTTTAATTATGAAATATTTAAGTTTGTAAGTTGCTTAGTAAAATCTTCAACTTGCATCTATTATATCTTGTTCACAGTGCAGCAAACTCTTAGTTTTTTACACACATTAATGCTTCTGTTATATCTTCTTTAAGCTTGCATCTTCGGTCATCAAATACGTTGTCACTCATACTGAAAACTTGTTCACAAGCTATTGAAGACATTGAAATTGTTAATAAATCCTTTGCCATTATTGATAATATTGGAAAAATCAGTGATTGTTACCTTCACCAATCTAAAACATTAAACGTATTTAAGTTAGAATGTTGAGTAAATAATAATGATTAATGATTCGTTGCATTAAAAGTAATTAATTCTTGTCTAGATAGTATAGGATTATAATTATATGATGATGATGTTGGAATATCT
>JAMKPZ010005617.1:0-27333 GCA_024699675.1 Amphibolis antarctica | reverse complement strand
ATATATATATATATATGTTTAACAAAAACGTGGATGTTGACACTGACACATATACACATATATACTTAAACTTTGTTGGTAATGAGATTTACATGGATTTTTACTATACATAATATATATTTTAACAAATGATGTAATAAAAATAGATGTTTCTACTGTAACAAGAGAAAAATAGAATAATATTTTTTTACTTCAAAATCATGTCCACTTGTAAAAATGTGAACTCCAAACTCCCTTAATTTATTGGTTTTATCAAACAAAACCCTACTTTGGACCATATTTTTTCCATTCCAACTACTTTTGATTTTCCACGTATTGAGAAAAGTTCTGTAAATTCTGTATTTCAAAGTCATACAGTGAAAATTTCAAAAAAATGTATAAAAATATATGGTATCTTTAGAAAATTTTGGTGTCAACTATATTCATGTCAAGTTAGATAAATGCTTATTCCTTACCAGTTGGCATTAGAAATCTCAATTTTCGATCTCCATAGGATTATTTTTCAATTTAACTTGGTTTTCAACCAGTAATGTAAGAAATGTCCAACAAATTTTCTGTAATGGATATCAATGATACATTATATATATAGAAAAATGAAAATAAAGTGGTATGTTTGTTTAACTTCACTTACTGTAGAGTAAATTTCATATAAACTTTCATATATTGTTATTATTGCATAAACCATCACGTATAAATTTCTACCACACTACTTATTATGTAGTTTAATTTCTTTTATTTTACTACTTATAACTTCAATTCTATTTAACTCTTAAAATTGGCTAGAATCGAAAATAAACAAAGTAGAAGTCTTACTTTTCTCAAATTTAGTATAGGGTCATCTAGGCTCAAACCTAAGGTCAACTGGACTAACCAATTGGGTACAATTTAACTTGTCAACTGATCAAATTCAATTTGATCTAAAAGTTTAAATTAATTGATCTTGTAATTAATTACATGATTAAAAATTTAATTTAAGTAATTAATAAAAATACTTTTGGGGATGGAGCAAACTCGCCAAACCTATCCGAATTATTAGTTGGTCATCGAGCCCAACCTGAGTAAAGGGAAATAGTAAATAAGTCTTATGAGCCCTAAGAAGATGAAAAAAGTGGAAGTAGGCCTCGTTGGTGAGGAAATAGAGAGGAAATAGGCTTAAAGTTCATTCTGTAGGCATTGCCATGACAGTGGGCCTTAAAAGGCCCATTCTGTAGGCATTGCCATGATAGTGGGCCTTAAAGGCCCAAATCGTTGAAGTATATTGACAACTAAGCTTTAACAACCAAATTAATTGTCACGAGGCTTCAAATACGTGGACATCGTGAGCCTGAAAATTAGGACATCTGTAATAGTATTTCTAATATTAGTATGTTATTTGGAATCAATAGGTAGGAATTTTGTATATTGGTTAAATAATACTTGGAATGTTACTGGAAGATAGGTATAATTTTATTGAAAAATTTAGTTATTTTGTTGATTTTTTTTAAAATAAAATCTCTAACATATTTAGATTACGTTTGATGAAGAATTACCCCAACTTCAATGATCATGGAAAGTTGGAGTTTAGAGTGGTTTTGTAAATGATGTTAAAGTTACGTAGTAATTTGTGAGAAAATATGTTATATATAAAAATTGTTATATATACATTTTTGTACAGTAAACATGATGTAAGAGAATTTATAAAAAAGTTAGACTCAAAGTCTACTTGTGCATATTGAAACTCCGACAAATGAAAATTTAGAAAATGAAAAAGGAAAAATAAATAGAAAATTAGGGAATGGAAAAAAATTTATAACTATTTGTGTGCGTGGTAGAAATTTTAAAAATTTATTTTTTAAAAAATTATAAATATTTTATATTTTTAACATTTCAAACATAATTTGACATTTTTGTATAACCATAAGTTTGACAATGGTCAAAAGAGATTGAGTAAAACTCATGAGATCAGAAAAGTGCATTGTGATGAAATTTCCACTATTGCAAGAATTTTTCTAACCCAACGAGAGGTTTGTGCACTTAGGAAATCTTGGAAAAGAAAATTTTTAGTTTTTTTTTTGGATTTTTAGTTATTTTTGCATACTAAATTGTTTCACCATTACAAGTATAATTTTTTTCTGCTATTTCTTATCTATTAGGTTAGGAAAATTATTGCAATTAGCGAAAATTTTATCACGATACAATTTCTTGACCTTATGCATCTTACCCAACCTCCATTGACAATTGTTAAATTCGTAGCTATAAGAAAAATATGAAATTATATTTGAAATATTAAAATATAAAATATTTAAAATTAAATTTTCAAAATTTCTACAATACGTAAATAGTCTTAAATATTTTTTTATTTCCTAATTTTCCTTTTCTTAAATTTACATTTTTTAGATTTTCACATAAATGAGCTTCAAGTGAAAAATGATGGAAACAATCTATATAACAAAATTTAAACTTTTTTTACATTTTTTGAGATAAATAAACATAAATCTAAACTTTTTTTCAAAATTTACCGAGAACACAAATCTCACGTTAGAATCTATTTTTATTTTTTTTAAATTATTTTTTTAGATAAAAATTCACTTGGAATGTTGCAGGACAATTTTGCTAGCGTCTGGTCGACGATAAACTGCTTGGAACGGAAACTAACCTCGTGTCGTGCGAGCGTGGTCTAGGGCACCATCGCCTAACTCGCGGCGCTTTTCCGTCGGCAGGTGGTGGCGCCGGCGACAACTCCTACCTCGGAGCTACAGATCCAGGAAGATATGGTAATCGGAAACTATCTGCTGATCGAGTAGTATTCTCTTTGTTCATGGAGGTCCTGTTATGTTTTTCATGTTCTCTTGCACACTCTTCGGAAGGATGTTGGGATGGTTTGGCTTAGAGTCGCGATTAGCTTTCCAAAATACGTGGGAAATGAGGGATACGTGGAAGGAGGTGGGATGGGAGACGATGGGAGAGGCGATATGTGCTCACGGATGTGGAAGGGGGAACTGGCCGCGTGGAGGAGGCGATGTCGGAAAAAACGAAGGGTCTGCTGGTGGTGATGATGAAAGCTATTATTGGAATCGAGGAGTGGATGAGGGATCGGGTAGGAGACAGCAGTGGAAGGAGCGAATAAGAGTGTGGTGATGTCTTCTTTCAAGATGTCCAATGCCATATTCAATGCAGGGCCTTGTGCAAATGATTAGCGTGATTGGGTGATTGAAGTGAATTTGTAGATTGGGAGGTTGTTGGCATGATATTGGAGATCTAAGGGAAAATTGTTATGGTCGATGGGGAGTTGAAAATTTGGGAGAAGGGTGAAGGCAATATAGGGCATCAAAATTGAGAAATAGGGTTTTCAAGGGCACGCTATGTAGAGAAAACAATGTGTCACTGCCTTTCAGAGGAAGACCTCCGATCGGTGGTGGGAAGTTGGCAAGAATGTGTAGGAGTCAAGGGGAAAGAGATTGGGAAGATGAGAGAAAGAAGTTATTGCACAAGTCGAATAGGCAGATAGTTCCCGTTCCTTGTCGTACCTCTCATTCATGCATGCAAAACCAAATAAATGCAAAGCACACCACTTCAACATGTATACACTGACAGTTGTCAATCGTTGACCTACAGTTCCTACAAACATCTATGATGGATGACACCACTAACATACTGGAATTCCCCACTAACATACTGGAATTCCCCACTAACACCAGTACTTATCAACAATCAAGGATTTGATCTAATGCCAATTGGCCAACCTGTCTTCCACGTCAACTGTAGCTTCGCTAATCCATTGTAAGCTATTGCTGTCGTGGTGGAATGGTATCAAATACCTCCCCTTCCAACGCAAGCTTTTCCCCAAGCTTAAAATTCAGAAACTTGGAGGAAAACTTGTGATAGTCTTCTCACATGGTTCTTTCTTAGTTTCCTCCACTAAACTGAACTAGAAGCTAAGGGATTGCTTGTCCCTGGTGCTTAACCATTTGACTATCCAAGAGAGCTTCAGATTATTTTGGTGTTATCATGAAACCTTCAAGTAACTCTTGGACAATCTCCAAAGGTGGCTCGTTGAAATAATGTTGTAATTACGATACATGGAATATTAGGTGAACTTGAGCCATCGGAGGAAGCTCGACATGATAAACCACCTTGTTGACCTTCTATAGAATCTTGTATGGGCCATAGTAATGATGCTCGAGCTTCCATGGTGCCCTTGAACGAATCATTGTGTATACAATTGGAACTTGTTATAGTCCTAATCTCCAACAGAAAAGCTTTTTTCACATTGTCTATGGTCTACAAGTTGCTTCATCCTATTGCATTTGTGATCCAATTGAAGCTTGAGGATTTGCAATGTTCAATCATGGGCTTGCAACTGTTCAGCTACTTCCTCCACTTTAGTAGTCTCCAGTATGTAAGACAAGAGAGTAGGTGGTAGAATCCCATAGATGGCTTTGTAAGGAGACATTCCAATAGCAGAATGCTTGCTTGCATTATACCAGAATTCTGCCCAATATCAGCCCTTGAAGTCAGAGATGAACTGCAAAAACATTGTAGATAGGTCTCGAGGCATTAATTGAGAACTTTTGATTGCTTGGATGATACGTCGAGCTCATTTTCAACTTTGTTCCCATCAAATCAAATAGCTCCCAGTAGAATTGTCTAGTAAACATTGGGTCGCAATCACTTACAGTGCTAGTGGGTACCTCATGCAGCCAAATCATATTCACAATGAATACCTGACCTACCATCTTCGTTGGGTAGGGATGCTTCATGGTGACAAAGTAGGCATATTTGGATAGTCGAACCACTACCACCAGAATCGCAATGTTGCCTCGTGAGTAGGGAAATTCAAATATGAAGTTTGTAGCGATGTCTCGTGTAGGCAAGGTTGGCATCGAAAATGGTTGAAGAAGGTTGATGAGATGAAGGCAGTCGACCTTACACCATTGGCATACAAAACATTCCTTAATGAATGACTTGATCTCATAGGAAATCCCTTTCTAGCAAAAGTTCGTCGTTATAGTTGCAAGAGTTTTGTCATAATTGACATGAACCCCTTCTCTCATGTTATGCAATTCTTTCTTAATTCAATGTGTAAAGTCGATACCACCCTAGAGAAGAATCTTCCCTTTCCGGAAAAGGAGACCATTCTGCACTTGGTAGCAGTTTAAATGTAACCTGCCATTAATACAATCTTGTAATTTAGCTTTCAAATATTCATCTTCTTTGTAAGTGTGACGAATTCATCGAACCATGAAGCTTGAGGACCAAATATGGCGATTAACTTTGCTTCTGGTGATCACCACAACAAAGCATTGACAGTGCAATTGTTTCGCCCCTTTCTGTACTCAACCTTGAAGTCAAGTCCCATGAACTTCACCAACCACTGCTTTTGATCTTCAATGTGGGCATGTTGCTCCAACAAATGTTTAAGACCTTGATTTGTGTGAATGGTGAAGGAAGAACTCATTTGGTATTGTTGCTACTTGCTGACAGCGACGAAAAGAGACTCTAACTCCTTTTAGTGGGCTGCCAGTCCCTTCTTATACAGAGAGAATTGCTTGCTAAGGTAGGCTATTGGGTGGTTATTTTGCATCAATATCGTTCCCATCCCCTTGCCACTTGCATCACACTCCTACACAAATGGCAATGAGTAGTCCAATTGGGCAAGAACCAGAGGTCTCGACAACACACCACATAAAGTATTTTGGAAGACAATTACCAACCACCAACCCACAATCACCACAAACATCTATAATGGACAACACCACTTACATATAGGACTCCCCTACTAACACAACTACTTATCAACAATCAAAGATCTGGTCTTCATGCCAACTAGCCAGCCTTTCGTCCACATTGATTGCAACAGATGCCTAGTTAGACTCTTGGCTTTGGTCAATTGCTATAAGAATATCCTATGCCACCTCAAATCATACTTCATTTGCTATTGCATATGAATGATCATGTTGACTGGGGTCTTAGTTGCATGCTTCGAGATCAATGGCTCCATGTCGAAATTATCTGTTTAGTTATCCAAAACTATGGTGTAGATTTAGACTCACTTTGAGTTTGATTAGGTTGCTACTAGGAGATTTTGCCCAAAGTTCAAATGGCTGAAATCCAGGCTTAAAAGTTGTGTAGTTGAGGAAGTGAGTGGCAATGAAATGAGCTATCGAAATGCATAAGGATAAGATTGCACAACTTGATGAGAAAAGCTGCAATTGTTGGAGAATTGTGATAAAATTGCCAAATCACTAGAGAGTTGACAAAAGCAGAGCTTCACTGATACCTTTAAGCTCTATAAATTGAATGGTGACAAAAAATCTCATGCTCTGTGTTGGGGCTTGGAGATTGGTCAAAATCCCTATGCCTAAATTTTTTAGGTATAGGATGGTATTGGGATATCTATATAATTTTCTAATTCCAACGATGTCCTAATTTTTCTTTTATATTAAGAGCAGGTGGTTTTTGTAAACTGTACTCTGGAAAACCCTAATAGTGCAAAACCCTTTATTGAATGGCTTAGTATCAGATCATCGATGGTCTCCAACACTTCCCTTCCCAGCAAATGGTGGTGGTGGTACCTCAGCAATGAAAAATCCATGTGGGCCAATATTGCCAACACCAAATATGGCCCATCTAGTCTTTTTCTAGGAGATGTGTACTATTGCAGCTGAAGCCGCACTCATCTAATTTCTGGAAGGAATTGACTAAACTACAGGATTCTATGGAGGAGAACATCTTCTGTGTCATGTATGGAACTTCCATAGTTCTATGTCTTTTTGGCATGATAAATGACTTATTGGGGAAGTTTTTTCAAAGGATATTTTCGAAGCTATTTGTGTTGCATTTCCTAAGATTCTCAGTATTCTTCAATATTTGAAGGCTTAAGAATTGATGAACTCTCCTTGGGTTGGGACCTAAAGCTAAGATGAAACAGAGCGGTGAACTGGAAGAACTCCCTGGTTTGGTGCTGTATCTCTTTTTCCTGTATTGTTTGCGGTCCTTGTTGATCTTTGCAATCAACCTCTTTGTACCTTTGTTGATTCTTATTGAATTATAAGAATCTGCTTTATCTGTTACAGCAAAACTCCACCACACCATGAGTTCACTAGCAATCTGCAAAAGTAACCATTCAAAATAGGGCTTGAGGATCTATCTTTGCCTAACTACTGTTTCTTTTTCTTATGGGTACTTGGGTGAAATATTATTAATATACAAGGTGCAATATATGTTCTGTAGGTTGATGCTGCAGCTCTTCAGTCTCACAATCAAAAGCTAGTTCAGCAGTTAGAGGCCAAGAAAAATGAGGTGCATAAACTGGAAGGGAAGTTTGAAGAGTTTAAAAAAAGACAGATTACTTATGATCAAACTTTGATCACTGTGAACAAGCTTTGGAATCAGGTTACTCACTAGATACTCCAATGTTTATGCATTTTAATTGCTAGTCGGTGACATAGCCTTTGTCTCACCTCTCTGAACCTACCTCTAAGCATTTTCTAATGGAATGTGAGTTTCACGCATTCTTCATTTTTTGTTAAAATACAGTTAGTAGACGACTTGATTCTTCTTGAGCTACAGTTGGGTGGAGATCCTATCATATTGCAATCTTTGGGGAGTGAAGATCACACACGAGGTTCTTTCTTCCAAGTTCTTAACTGATATTCATCAATATATCCTGGAATTGACCATTGTATATGGAATATGATGTTGTTTATTATTTAATGACTTAGATCTAATCCCTTCATGCCCACCTGAGGAGACCTTTCTTCACAGGCTCCTAGGATCTGATCCTGTTGACATGATCAAGCCCAACGATGTTGTGGCATATGTCCAAGAAGCACTTATTTCGCGTCGTATGTCTACCATGGACTTGATGAAACATGTGCAGGATACGATCAACATTCAACGGGCTAAAACTGAAAGCTTGGAGAAGGCATTAAGTGGAAAACCATCTTCAGAAGGTCAGAAAATATTGTGAACCACTTGAAAAGTTTCCTTTGCACATGAATGTAGTAAATATTTGGACTACAAATGAACTTTCCTTATTTTGCTACGATTTCTGCATTCATTTTTATTCATATTGAGATGAAGCAACTCAGTTGGATTCCATTTTCTCTATTGGATTGGGTTGTTGCAGATGTGCTTATCCAACTTTATGAGACTCATGATTCTTTCCTCTGCTACAATTTATGCATAATTTTTATTCACACGTGAGAAGAATCAGCTGAATTGGATCGTTTTCTTATTGAATTGGGTTTTTGTAGATATGCTCATCCAACTTCGTGAGATTGATGATTCTCTGAGAGAAAAGGCCAATAATCTTCTTCAAGCTGTTGATTTTTTTAAAATGAAGCATAAGCAATATGCAGATGAGATAGAGGGTTATCTTGAAGGCCATCATAGAGATCAATCTGAGATAAAGTGCATTTCAGGTGTATAACCTTTAGTATTTATTCAGAGGAAATAGTTTCATTTGGATTTGATTTTATGCCAAATGATAGGCTCTACTGAATTATTTGTTCTGCCTCTTTGGTGCTTCCGTTAATCACTACATCCTTCTGATTCTTTTTGTTTTCATTCTCAGGTGATCTGGAAGAAAGCATGGCTGAGCTTGAGGAAACTCGGCGGAAGTTGATTAATCTACAAATGCAAAAGGATGGCATGCCTAGAATGAATGGGCCAATGACAAATATTGTAAACCAAAACAGCTCTCCAGGCAAGCCTGTTGAGAGAACAATGGGGTTGCAGGAGCTGAAAATTTCAGTTGAGGAGGTTAAGGTAATTCTTGTCATTCCAGCAGTGTGTTACTATCAAGGATTCAAGATTATTGTTTTGCAAATTGCAATGTTGTCTTAATTCTTCAACAAAATTCATTTTTCTAATGCTGTTCTATTTTGCACAGAAACTAGCAGTATCTCGCTTTTCTGAGCTTCAGGATGCCCAACAGGAAAATGTGTCCCTCTCAAAACAATTAGAAGCCATCGAAGTTTGTTCTGAATGGGTCTCAGTTCATTTGCTTTTATTGTTTATGGTGTGCAGATTAAACCTGTTTTTCTTTCCTTTTCTTATAGGACAAGTTGAAGAATGAAAAATATGTGTTATCATCTAAACTATACTCAGTACTTAGTGAACAACTCCTTCATTTAAACATGGAGCATGAGAGGTATAAGCAAGTTGTGGAATCTCTGCAGGTACTAATAATTATTATTTTCGTTGTTTCTCTGTCAAAGTTGTTTGTTTGCACGATAACAACCTTTGAGCTTCAAATTCTAGATTGATAGGGATCATATCCTACGAAAAGAGAAGGAACTAGTTGCAAAAGTTGAATCTGCTAATGTTTCCAGGACTGCATGTAACAATGTTGATGCCCACATAGAGCAGCTAAAAGGTCAACTTGAGAAGTGCAGTACTGAAAGAGCTCATCTTGAAATCAAACTTCAAGGAATGTTAGAAGATGCAGGTGGATAAATGCTGAATTTATATTGTTAAATGTATAACATTTCTTTGCTCAATCAAAAGTGTGATTTGTCCTTTGGCAGCTAGGAAAGACATAAAAGATGAAATCCATGTCATGGCCTCAGCTTTATCTAGGGAAATGGAAATGATGGAGACACAATTAAATCGTTGTAAAGAGGCAGCTTGGGAAGCAATTCAGTTACGTAAAGAAGCACACAACTTGAAGGTGCAACTATGTGAAAAGGTATCACATTGCACTCCTGTGCTACCATGCTGAATACCTAGTGTTAAAAGGTGAAAAATATCAAGGAATTTGTACTGAAGTATTTCTTTAAACAGGTTGCTTTGAATTATATGAAAAGTTTGACAACAAGATAAATTTTTTGAAATAAAAATCGTACTAGGAGAAAACTTAATGCATGAGGCTCCTAATAACAAAGCTTGAGGCATCTAAGGGTTTAATTGTATGCACTAGTGTTTTTATAATTGGAGAGACTGTTTTCCAAGATTTGAATTTGATTTCTAAGTTGTAATGGAGTAATCTTACTGCTGCGCTAAGGTTTACCCATTAAATAAGAATCAAAATCATGTACTCAGTTACATAGTATACAATACATTACATGGCCAATCAATGGAATTGGGCTAGGAATATTAAATTTTATAAAAAATGAAAAAAATATTGGTGTAGAGTATAACATTGTTTCAAATATCTGCACCAATAGCTTTGTGGGTTTATGCTGCACATTTGATAGGAAGATAATGAGGATTAATGGACTGTTGCTGGCTTTTAAGATGTCAATAAATGATGAAGTATTGCAACTTATAGACAATTTTAATAGAGGATAGATTGGTAAGGCTACAAAGGTGATAGAAGAGAGTATGTATACTTGACATGTAAAGAAATGCTTTAGAGTTAATGATCCAAGAATTATCTTTGGTGATAATCATAGTGGTACTAGTACCTAGAGTAGGTGTAGAATCATTAGTGGCCATGGAAAAGGAGTTGATGATCTGCAACTATAAAAACCACTTGCAATCTACCTAAGAGATGGTGTTAGTTTGATCAATGCTACAAGTTTTAGGGTTTCCAATATAATTGGATTTAGTTACATATTGATTAGTGGTGTTTGTCATTAGTTTTGTAATCTTTATATAAAGAGGTGTAATCTTTGTTAACACGACACAACATGTCTTCCACCAATTTCTATTTGGTATCAGAGGTTAGGTTTTGAGAGTTCCATTTTTAAAAAAACCCTAGATGAGAGGAGGGAATGTAGTCATCACCCTCCCTCACCCTACATCTTTTTTGTGCCTCTCTCTCTCTCTTTCTAACCGTCTCTCTCTCTCTTGATGCTTGTGTCTTTTGTGTTAATCTTGCTCCTCTCTCGTTATTGTTGTCGAGCTAGGTCTTAGAATTGCCTGAGTCAGGTTTTATTGCACTTGTCAGTCTCACTACTACCATTGTTGAGGGTTTCAGATGTTTGGTCACCCTCACCAACCATTGTCGATGTCAGTCTGGTTGCTCTTGTCTATTGCTTTTCCCACCCATCAACATCTGTCTTGCGTCGTTAGTTAGGTTGAATTGACAGTTGAAGTCATTGGTTGTCATCCTTGTCTAGTTGATGTTGGCATTGTTCATCGCCATTGTCTGCACCCATTAGTGTTACAAACAAGGGGAAGAGGGAGGAGGAAGAAGAAGAAAAGACGTAGAGAAGCAAAAAAAAGGGGAAAGAAAGGGGGAGGAAGAAGACAAGAAGAAAAAAAGAAAAGAAAAGAATATAAAATAATGATGGACAAAAATATAAAAGTGAATTTAGTTTCACATTAATTAGTGGTGTTTGCCATAAGTCTTGTAATCTCTATATTAAATGGTGTAATCTTTGTTAACACAACACAATATATCTTCCACCAATTTCTACTCTACGAGTGGTGATGGTTTGCAAGGTGACTCAGTAGTGACACAACAAGCACTCTGGTGGCCTCTATGGACGCTCCCTCTACACCCACACTCACGTAGCTGACTGATCAATAGTTGGGGTGGTGCAGATATGTGTAACTCTAGAGATGGTACTTTCAATATCATGATTGGCTTCTGCACTAAGCACATGTCTACAAATCTGCAAGGAGATATCTCATGGTTGAGGCTGTGACAACTAGCTCATCATGGTACTATCAATATCTGGATTGGCCTCTGCACTAAGCACATGTCTACAAATCTGCAAGGATATCTCATGGTTGAGACCCAAGAGGTAAGCTGTGACAGCTAGCTCGTCATGGTACTGTCATATCTTGGAAGTGTCAGCAGTCAAAGGTTGATAACATCAAGCTCATTCAAGAGGTCACAAAGAACTGTGTAGTGCTCCAAAACAAAATCTGTCCTATTAAAAAGTGAAAATTTGTGCATAGAACTCAAATACCTTGGAGATATTCTTCTCGTGACCATACATCTTCAAGATGTCTCATATCTTCTTTGCAGGGTGCAACATCATCACCCTGTGAGTTAACAATTAGCTCCATTCTCAAAAGCAACCATGATCCAATGGTGTCATTCACATATCAATTGGCATAGTTAGCATCCTTGATTTCTAGAATATCTCAATGGAAGTAGTAGATCTTTTGATAGGTTGCAATAAAAGTCTCAAAACTCTTTGTTTAAAGGAGATAATTCTCGTCATTGAGTTTTTGGAGGTTGCACTCAAGTTTTTCACCAAGGATTCATGTACAGCCATAAAACTACATCTGATTACACACAAAAATACTAGAGAAGAATCTGTCTGGTAATTGGAAGAAGCCAAAAACTACTGAGTGGTGCGTGGCAGGGTTCTCCCTAGGCTTTTGTTCATGTAGAATAGGAACAATGAGTCTTAATCTTCTTCTACATAACATAGCTATTTGTGGGGTAAACTAGACACCCAATATAAATGGATATCTGTTTACCTACTAAACAAACGCACATGACTATAACCAAAAAATATAACATTTCTAACAGTTTCTTTACTTTTGTAGACAAGTGAATGTGAGACATTATCAGAAAGACATGCTGAACAAGCGTTAGAGATAAAGTCCCTTAAAGAAATGGTATGCTGTCTGATTATTTGTTTGTTTTTAAATTTTTTTGTTGAAAAATCTGTTTATTTCTTCACTTTACTGAATTCAGAGAAGTGAGCTTTAATGATCATCATTTGTAACATAATAAATGTAGGTTGAGAAATTGGAAAGAGGAAAGGAAGAACTCAATATCATTCTTGATATGCATGGACAAGAATGCTTTGACAATCGGTATGTTGATACTAATATTATAACACCCGGGCTTCATATCAATTTGAAGTATATTTGGGTGCCATGGTTGATTTTTTGGGTTTTGTTTGGCAAATGAAATTCTACGAAAATGAATCGAAATTATTACTGGAAGCAATAATCTATGGGCTTCTGTCAGTGGGATATTAATATCATGTTAATTGTAAATGTTTTGGTTTTCCTCAAGAGAATCTAACTTGCAAATGCATGTCCTTTTGGAAGTATCCCTAAAATTGTAGTTTTTCTATGCTTTTTAAATTTCAGCCAATTCTGAAGATATTTTTTACTAGATACCTAAAATTTGTGTTTTTTGAAATGCAAAATCCTCATCAGATAATTCAAAATGCTGCACCTTGCACTATTGGGTTCTCTTTACTAGTTAGATTTGAACCTAATCATTATTTGCGCTTCATAAATTTTTTTCTTTACAAAATATTTGTCTGCACGATATCTTAAATTATATATTATTGTTTTAAATTTAAGCTACCTGTAGAGATATGCTGCTGGATGTTTTCAATAGATGCATTCTTAAAAGTAAGTTGATGTAGAGTAAAGTCACATTCTTACAGTTGGATTCCCATTGTAAGTTTTAATCCTCAGAACAATCTCGGATATCAAGGACTCTGAACACAGAGCTCGCATGCAAGCTGACGTGCTTAGAACTGCATTAGATGAACACAGTCTTGAATTACGAGTAAGAGCTGCGAATGAAGCTGAGACAGCTTGCCAACAACGACTTTCTGCAGCTGAGGCTGAGGTTGCCGATCTGAGATCTAAATTGGACACCTCTGAGAGGTAATACATATTTGCATAGGTATAAACACAGATTGCGGCACTTTCTTCTTTTTCCCTCCATTCTTCTTATGTGAAAAAAGCAAAATTATTTTGTTTGTTAGTCGGGCTTCAGATTTTCCACTTCCTTAGATAGCTTGGCCCTCTAATCTTCATAATTAACTTGTGGTAAATTTTGCATTTTTGCTATAAATGCAGCCTGTTTTCACTAACTCTGACCTTCAACTACTTTGAGTTCCTGTTTTTCATGACTATTGGAAGCTATTTTTCGTTGCTGTTGCTATTAATAAATTAACCAAGAATAAGCACAATGGTTGTTGCCAAAAGCTCTCCAATTCTATGGATACAACATGCTTCTACTAGCAACGAGATACAACTGAGGTTGTTAAGACACCAAAGTACCCAATCAGTGACCTTGGTCACCTTGAGCACCTGAGTGCCTAGGCAGCGCCTAGCTGCCTGTGTTAACATATGTTTTTTATTAAAAAATTTATATGTGTAGTTATCTATATATTTTTATGTATATCAATAATTTGAAGTACATAAATAGATAGTGTAAACTAACTTATAAAATGTGTAAAAAATTAACACAACAATATAATATTTAAAAGTCTTAACGTATAACTTAACTCGTGATAAAAGTCAATAGACAATAATAAAATAAGATATACAATCTAAATGATACTAATGAGGCGTTTTGTGCTTTTGGAAATAGTAAGAAATGATGTGAAATGATGAAAATTTTGGCCTATTATTTTCCATCATTTTACATCATTTCTTACCATTTCTTACCATTTCTAAAAGTACAAAACCCCCTTAAATAAAAAGATCTTTGTTACAAAACTTTTAAAAATACCTGACATAGTATTATATCTTTGTTGAATCTCTAATCAGATTCAACAAATATCTGGTTAAGCCTACAAGGCATTGGGCATGCCTGGGCGTTTCCCAGAAAACACTTGGGCACTTCTGTGACAGCTAGGTGCGTGCCTTAACAACTATGGCTGCAACTGCTACTTGAGTTTCCAGTTTTCATGCAGCATGGGAGAAATTCTTTTTTGTTCTTGTTTCTGTCGTTAAATTAACTGAAAATAAGTACTTGTAATATTGTTTTCCTCTTGTAACCGTAGTTGTGGTATCCACCATTCGCAATCTTCCTGGCTTCTTCACACTGCTTATGGTGATCACATAATATTGCAGGGATGTGTTGGAACTTACAGAGGCCATAAGAGTCAAAGATGCAGAAGCAGATGCTTATATTTCAGAAATTGAGGTTCCAATTCTTTTCAATCTTGATTTTTCTCCCACCTTGAGCTACTCATGTACTCTATTCTAAATAAGTTTCCTTAGGCAATTGGCCAAGCTTATGAAGATATGCAAGTCCAAAATCAGCATTTGTTGCATCAGGCCACAGAAAGAGATGACTGCAACATCAAGGTGCGTTGTATTCATATAGTTGTTTACCTAACTTTTCTGTCCCATTTTTAATTAATATGGGGGGATGATATGAATTTCCTTTTTGCTTCAGTATTTCACCCTAGGTTATGCTTCTTATCTAAAAAATTCTGGTCTTTGGCATTTCTTTTGTTGACAGAACACGCATGTCAACACTTATCTGAACACTTCCCATTTACAATCCTTTGTAAATGTTGATCCTTAACAGTAGTGTTCAAGTGTACGTATTAGTCAAATAATACTTTCATTTTATAGATATTTATGTCTTACCTACTATCATATTGTTAGGGTTACTCTGGTGTGGAGATTGTTTAAGTCTTCACAAGTGTATGTGTCCTTATTAGGCCTAATAGCCTTTAGGGTGATTTATGTTCTAATGATGCACTATAAATAAGTGCTGTAACCTTGTAATTGTGTGTGAGAAAAGGAGTGAAACCACCAGAAGACGCCCGTGGAGTAGGCTTCGGCTGAACCACGTAAAACCTAGTGTTGTGCTTGAATCTCCTTCTCTTCTGCCTCCTTCCCTAATATCGATTTAATCCCATCAAACTGGTATCAGAGCTTAGGGTTTAAGAAAAAAAGGGATTAGGTCTTTTTTTTTAGGGTTTACTGTGCGGTGAACAGTAAACCGTGTTTGTGCGGGTGGTGCGAAGGCGAGCAAGGTCCTGTCTCGGCATCGCGTCTTCAAGGAGAGCCGTTCGACGACGCAGATCCAAAGCCATCCGATGCAAGGAGAGCCGTCCGACGCCGCATCCAGAGCCGTTCGACGCAAGGAAAGCCGTCCGACACAAGGAGAGCCATCCGACGACGTAGATCCAAAGCCGTCTGACGCAAGGAGAGCCGTCCGATGCCGCATTCAGAGCCGTTTGACGCAAGGAGAGCCGTCCGACGCAAGGAAAGCCGTCCGACGCAAGGAGAGCCGTCCGATGATGCAGATCCAGGGCCGTCCGACGCAAGGGAAGCCGTCCGATGACGCAGATGCAGGGTCGTCTGACGCTACCAGGACCGCTTGACGCCACATCCAGTGTCGTCTGACGCAGAGGAAGCCATCCACTTCAGAAAAGCTGTCCCACGTTACGAGGCAGAGCCAAGAGGCGGAACTGCAGGGGAACACGAGTTTCGAGAGAGCTCGTCGGGTCCTTTTCAGTGGGGTGCTGTTTTTTCAACAGGAAACCCTAGGTGATTTTTTAGTGAGGAGTGATACAGTGGTGTCACTGAAGAACAAAAATGACAGACGACGGAAAGCTCAAAATTGAGAAGTTTGACGGTAATGATTTTGGGTACTGGAAAATGCAAATAGAGGACTACCTCTATCAAAGGAAGTTGCATGAGCCTCTGTTAGGAGAAAAACCTGCAGAAATAGAGCAAAAGACATGAGATTTGTTGGATAGAAAGGCCTTGGGTGTGGTCAGACTGTCATTGGCCAAAAATGTTACTTTCAACATTGCCAAAGAGAAAACCACGGCAGATTTGATGAAAGCTTTTTCAGATATGTACGAGAAGCCGTCTGCTTCAAATAAAGTGTATCTGATGAGGAGGTTATTTAATCTGAAAATGTCAGAAGGTGGTTGCATGACAGATCACATCAATGAATTTAATGTCATCATATCTCAACTAAGTTCAGTTGAGATTAATTTCGATGATGAAGTCAAAGCCCTAATTTTGCTATTTTCTTTACCAGAGAGTTGGTCTGCAGTGGTAACTGGTGTTAGTAGTTTTCTAGGACATGAGAAACTGAAGCTAACAGATATCAGAGACCTGATTTTGAGTGAGGACATTCGGAGAAGGAACAACTCACAAGCAAGCACTTCAGGAGCAGCCTTAAGTGTAGAATGCAGAGGAAGAAGTCAACAGAGAAATGGTGGCAGAAATTACTCAAAGTTTAGAGGAAAAAGCAAGGCCAGGAAGAACATTACCTGTTGGAGATAACAAAGTTGGCACCTTATATGTTATCCCTAGTGATGAATACTTGGCTAGTGTTGCTGATTCAGTGAGAGCAACAACATTATGGTACAGAAGATTGGGCCATATGAGCAAGAAAGGGATGAAAATTATGGCAATAAAGGGAAAATTTCCAGAGATGAAATCTGTGGAGTTAGAATTCTGTTAAGACTGTGTACTTGGAAAGCAAAAGAAAGTGAGCTTCTCAAGGAACTCCAGGTTGCCAAAGACTTAGAGGTTGGAATTGGTACATACAGATGTGTGGGGACCAACACCTATTAAATCCCTAGGAGGCTTAAGATATTATGTTACCTTCATTGATGACTGCACCAGAAAGGTATGAGTTTATTTCATCAAAAATAAGTCTGACGTATTTTCAGTATTTAAGAAATGGAAAACTGAGGTTGACAATCAGACTGGTTTGAAGGTAAAGTGTTTGAAGTCAGATAATGGTGGAGAATACACCAGTCATAACTTCAAAATGTTATGTGAAGAACATGGAATCAGGTTAATCAGAATTGTTCCTGAGCATCCTCAGCAAAATGGAGTTGCAGAGAGGATGAACAGAACTTTGAATGAAAGAGCAAGGAGCATGAGATTGCATATTGGTTTTCCCAAAGAATTCTGGGTAGATGCTGTTAGCACAGCCGCTTACCTGATTAATAGAGGACCCTCAGTTCCTCTTGATTTGAAGATTCCAGAAGAAGTATGGTCTGGAAAGAAAATAAACATTCACCATTTGAGGGTGTTTGGATGTGAAAGTTATGTTCACATCAGTAATAGTGCTAGGGACAAGTTAGATCCAAAGGCCAGAAAATGCTATTTCATAGGTTATGGAGGAGCAGAGCTTGGTTATCGTTTCTAGGACAACCAAAACAGAAGGATCTTGAGAGAGAAGGATGTAACATTCCATGAACAAGTGTTGTATAAACACAAAGTAGGAGCTGGTCAGGATACTACAAAAGATCAATCTTGTACCAATTGTGAGATTGAATTAGAGGAAGCTCCAACCAATGGAAGTGTTGATCAGGAGATAGGTGCCATTGAAGATGTCATTCCTGAAGAACATCCAGGAGAAGAGGTGGTCCCAACACAGACATTAAGGAGGTCAAGTAGGGTCTCAAGACCTCCTGAAAGGTTCAATCAAGCATTTAACTATTTGCTACTGATTGAACATGGAGAGCCTGGATAGTTTGAAGATGCAATTTAGGCTACTGATTCTAACAAGTGGGAGTTTGCAATGCAATAGGAGATGAATTCTCTTGAGAAGAATGGTACTTGGATCCTGACCAAGTTACCAAAGGACAAGAAAGCTCTTCAAAACAAATAGGTGTACAGAATCAAGGAAAATGCAGATAGAACCAAGAGATACAAGGTTAGACTGGTTGTCAAAGGCTTTCAGCAGAAAGAAAGAATTGATTACACTGAGATATTCTCTCCTGTAATCAAAATGACAACTATTAGAATTATTCTCAGTCTGGTAGTCTCTCACAGTCTACATCTAGAACAGATGGATGTGAGAACAGCTTTTTTGCATGGTGATCTTGATGAGGAACTGTACATGGTGCAACCACAGGGTTTCAGTGTCCCTGGGAAGGAAGAACTTGTCTGCAGACTTCAGAAAAGTCTTTATGGCTTAAAACAGACACCTAGATAGTGGTACAGGAGGTTTGACAGTTACATCTGTACTATTAGTTTCTGTAGATGTGAGATGGACTCATGTTGCTACTGGAAACCATTCAATGACTCCTTGATCTTTCTACTATTGTATGTTGATGATATGTTAATAGCTTGTAGTAACATCAATAAAATCAATGAATTGAAGCAACAGATATCAAAAGAATTTGATATGAAGGATTTGGGTTTAGCCAACCAAATCCTTGGAATGAGAATCAAGAGAGATTTGAATGAAGGTACCTTGGTATTGTCTTAGAAAAAGTACATTGAGAAGGTATTGGAGAGATTCAGCTACACCAATGCTAGAGCAGTAGAGACACCCTTAGGAGCTCACCTAAGGTTGACCAAGGATCAGATGCCTAAAGATCACACTGAAAAGAATTACATGTCTGAAGTCCCATATGCTTCTGCAGTAGGTAGCTTGATGTATGCTGCAACAAGCACTAGACCTGACATCGCTCATGTTAGAGTGATGAGCAGGTTTATGTCCAATCCAGGAAAGGAACATTGTGAAGCAGTAAAGTGGATTCTGCGCTATTTGAAAGGTTCTAGTGACGTTGGATTGTACTTCAAGAAAGGTAATTTAGACTTGCAAGGCTTCTGTGACGCTGATCTTGTTGGAGATTCAGACCAGAGCAAGAGTACTTCAGGTTATGTGTTCACCTTAAATGGCACAGTTATAAGCTGAAGGTCTAAGTTGCAAGGATGTGTTACCCTTTCAACAATGGAGGTTGAATTGGTAGCTATAACAGAAGCAGCAAAGGAGCAGATTTAGCTCAAGAGCTTTCTTGAAGAATTAAAGATAAAAGCTAGTAGGAGTATTCTAAACAGTGATAGTCAGAGTGCTCTTTACTCAACAAGAAATCCAAACTACAAGAGTAGAACCAAGCATTTCAAAATTAAGTATCATTTAATCAAAGAACTGATTGAAGAGGGAAATCTGACACTTCAAAAGATAGCAGGAAGCATGAATCTAGCAGACATGTTCACGAAGACTGTCAGCATTCAAAAACTAAGGCTATGCATGGCCTTAGTCGGCCTCCAAGTTACTTGAAAATGGAGGAGTGGCGTGGTGGCAATGTTACAAGGTTGATGAGCGAGCATACATCTGTAACAGTCTCCAAGTGGGAGATTGTTAGGGTTACTCTGGTATGGAGACTGTTTAAGTCTTCACAAGTGTATGTGTTCTTATTAGACCTATTGGGCCTAATAGCCTTTGGGGTGATTTGTGCTTTAATGATGCACTATAAATAAGTGTTGTAATCTTGTAACTGTGTGTGAGAAAAGGAGTGAAACCACCAGAAGACGCCTGTGGAGTAGGCTTCGGCTAAACCACATAAAACCTAGTATTGTGCTTGAATCTCCTTCTCTTTTGCCTCCTTCCCTAGTATCGATTTAATCTCATCATTTGGCATTTCTTTTGTTGATCCTTAACTCGCATGTCAACACTTATTTGAACACTTCCCATTTACAATCCTTTGTAAATGTTGATCCTTAACAGTAGTGTTCAAGTGTACGTATTAGTCAAAAAATACTTTCATTTTATAGATATTTATGTCTTACCTACTACCATTTTGACTGTCTATTTCTCATAGATGTCCCAACTAAGGTTTCAAATGTTGGTATCGTATCGAGGATCGGTCATTTGAAAGAAGGAAACGTATTGAAGATCGTATCGGTGGAAACACAATACTTTTGTGGAAACGATCATAAAACACTAAAATTCAACTTGAAACTTAAGAAAGTTATGATAAGTGTGTAAAAACACTTAGATAATTTTTTTACATAATTATCAAGCATAAAATATTAATTATATTGAGATATAGTAGTTATATGTATGAAAAAAGTTTTAAACTATTTACAAATAAGTAAAGAGATTCATAATGATTTAAAAAGTAAAGGAATTATAGATATATTAATTCCATGTTGAATGTCTAAGGGAGTCATATAGATTGTATTACATGAAAGTAATTCATATGTTGCTTTTATTTTTTTCCTTTTACATGATTTTTTAAATTTCTTTTTTTTTTGTCGATTTATTTACTCTCTTTTTTTTTCACGTGTTTTTTGTCTTTTTTTGTTTTTTCTATTCTTACATTTTTATATTTATTTTTTATTGTTACATTTGTTTTTTATCTTTTCATTCGTATTTTACTTTTCTTTTTATATGGTTATTGATTTCATCTTTCACATAATTTTTATATATTTTTTAATATCTTTTTATACCTTTTCTTTTATTTATTTTTCATTTTTTTAATTTTTAATTTTTATCTTTTTTTTCTTCCTTTTTCTCTTTTTTTTTTTCTGCTTTCTTCTCTTTCTTCTTTTACCTTTTTACCCTTCCACGTCAATGCTGTTTCTCGATGTGGAAGCGACCGAACTAGGGTGGCAACTAGGGTGCTATTTCTCGACATGGAACAGTTGATCTGAGCGATAGAACGAGAGAGAATCATGGCAATTAGGGCAGCAACCTTTCTTGATTTCGTATCAGTCGATTTGAGCTTTCCTAACTTAAAAAAAATAATTAATCAAACGATTTTTTGATCCACTACTGATCCAAATTGATGGATCATTCGATCCCCTCCATTTTCAAAAGTTCCACTTGTTTCAACGATTGCCGAAATTTCAACGATCCATGTCGATTTTTTAATCCTTGGTCCCAACATGTTAGTCTCCAACTTTGTACAGACATCTCAATCTCTTGATATGTAAAAAGAAACTCTTGATATGTAAAAGAAAAAAGAACTGTTGATATGTAGTTCATTGGTTTTCTCCCATATCATGAATGAAAAATTAAACCTTTGATAGTTGTGCTATGGTTAAGTTTTTCAAACTAGAATCAGGCATGTGGGTGAATGAGTTACATTTTTTAGTTCTCAAATGAGTTATTCAAAGCACTTGCAACTGTTGAAACTTAGTGGTGTAGACTTTATTTGGTGTTATACATTTTGTGCAATAAAAATGATACACATTTTACAAGGTGAATAAAATCAATTTGATCTTAGGCTACTGTAGACATACCGTAGGTTGTCTTGTTTGGTTGATTATGGTGTACTTGTTTCATGACATGGCATTACATCTGAATCAATTTTACAATATCATAATCAAAAATTGGATTTTAGGATTATGAGAATTATATATTTCTACTATGAAAAATTAATTTGATTTTGAGAAGAATTTGTTGTGTCAGTGTTTCATTTTTGTACATTTTTCTATGATTTCATAATCTGTGAATCAAACAAACCGTAAATGTTTCAATCCCTCAAGTGCATATCATATGATGTTTCAAATAGAAAAGGTCGTTTTATTGGTTCTCAGCCTTTCACTATTAGTCAACAATCATTCATTTTGATTCAATCCATCGTGTGTGAATGCTTCAGATTTTGTCTCTAATTCTATAGCCTCACGATCTGTTACAAACATACCTTACATGTTATGATTCGTCAAGTGCATATCATATAATGCTTCTAATTGAAAAGGTCATTTTCATAGTTCTCAACCTTTCACAGTTAGTCAATAACCATGCATTTGCACAATTTTTTAGTTGCATGTTTACAATTGTTTACATGCAATGGAATCTCCTGTTGTTTGAGTATTCCAGATCTTTGATATAACCTTATTTTCGGAGAAGCTTCCTTTTTTTCGTGAAGAAGCTTCCTGCCTTTAATCATGGTAATTGTCCAAGTGATAAAAAGAAAATAGACCTAGTTCATCCATGCAAATATACATCACACAATGTGTAACACAGTGATTTTTGCTTTTGTATTCTTGGAATAATCAATTTGTTTATTCAATCATCAAGCATCATTGATTTCCAAAATGTTCTTAATTTTATTCTGGTAATGTTCAAGACTTTTATTATAAATCTTGCCCAGGCCGGTTTAAAAAAATTGCATCTTGCTCAGTAAAGCTTTTGTGTGATGTGTCACAGTTGGTATCTGATAGTGTCAGAATGAAGCAGGCCCATAGCTATCTTCTTGCTGAAAAGCAGGTTATCGAAAAGAAACTCCAGCAATTAAATGCATCAGTTGACAACTACAGAGCTAAGATTATTTGTGGTGAAGAGCAGGTGAGGTTTGTCACTGAACTTCTTCATTATGATCTTGACACATTATTGAATTTCTGGCTGTTGTTATGTGCATTGCAGATGAAAGTGCTTCTCAGCCAATCTCTGAAGTCCTCTTCGGAGAACGTGCGTCTTGCCATCAACCTGGATAAAGCAAAAGTAGAGTTAGTTATGGCTGAGAAAGAATTGAAATGGCTTAGTTCCGCTCTGGTTTCCTATGAGAAAGAATTCAAACAGAATCAGCAGGAAATATCCAGTATGCAAGCTGAACTGGAGATTGAAAGGTTTATATCTTTTCCCTAGGCTTGATTCATTAATTCGTCCAGATTTATTTATTTTACTAATTCACCTTGATCCATCTACGACAGAAAACTTTGATCATAGGCAAAAAATTTCCATTTATGGAAAAGTACGTCTGCATATGATTGGACTTGCATTAGTGGAAAAGTCGTGCTTATAGAATTTTGCTTATAGATCTCCAGATCCTCAGCACATTCATGCCAGACTTGCATGTCTGCTATGGTTAATAAAAAAGGCAGACCCACCATTCTTAAAGCTTCTTTGATCCAACTCTTAGTTGGCATTCTCAACGTTATTACCTTGATGTTGTCCTGTTTGTTGCCCACGTTTCATCTGTGTTCTTACATTCATTTTATGAATCGGACAAGCTGTGGGTTGCCAATCCGTTTTTGACCCTCAAGAACAATCCTTATCAATTCACTTTATGAATCGGACATCCATTATAAGCCGCACCACTTTTCACTGATAAATGTTTACTCAGAAACGAGAGGAAAAGGCTCGAAGAAGAACTTGCCGAGCTGAAAGCCGAAGTGGACGAGATGAGTGCTGAAAAGCGGGAGGCTGCAATCCAGAAGCTCCAGGATGAGATCAAGGAGTGCAAGGCAATACTCAAGTGTGGCGTATGTTTTGACCGGCCCAAGGAGGTAAAAAAAAAACCATTGCACGCTGTCTACCTTTTCTTTTCTTTTTGCTTAAATGGTAATTAGTATCGTCCGAGTGGAGATTTGACTTTAGATTCGAATCTGAAACTTTTGAGTTTTAAAGAAAGTCTTTCAACTACTACAACATCACTTTATTGTATGCTGTCAAGAACAACACCTTTCATGTCTACTTTTTAAAATCAAGATGCTCCTTCTCTTGTTAGGTTGTGATTACCAAATGTTTTCACCTCTTCTGCTCTCAATGCATCCAAAGAAATCTTGAGATCAGGCATCGTCGCTGCCCCGGCTGTGGGGCTGCGTTCGGGCAGAACGATGTGCGGGAGGTGAACATATGAGACTCACACCAGACCAGCACCGTCCTTTGCCCAGAGCTGTGCTAAATTGTTAACCAGGATCCAAACTTCTTTTTCTAATGTAATCTGTACCTTGGTAGATGTGTGTATTCCTTTAATTTGTGTGTGCTTGCGACCTGTACTTATTTAAGCCACATTATCATGATGTATGGAAGCTGCTGAGTGCACATTTGAGCGCGCTTGAATGGGCAGGAGGGATCTTGCTAGGTGTTCTCTTGCAGGGAGCGAAGTACATCGGAGCATGCGAAAATATAAGGTACATCGATGAATGTGTACAGCCGTTTCGAACTCTTCTTACTGTATGGTTTGAATCTATTTGATTGAGTTCGTCAGCGTGTCAACGCTCAACGATGCTTAGAGTTTTGTTTGTTTTCATTTTTTTTAAAAATTTTAAAATTACTTTTAATGTTATTATTACTGTATAAATTTTTATTATTTAAAATATTATGTAATTTCAATTTTGTCAGTGAAAATACTTTAAGTTTTATTTAATTTTTGAAGTTGAAAAAAGTTATTTTCGAATACATCGCAAGAGTTGGGCAAACAAACCTCTCGGGAGGGTCAATTTGTAGCTGTAATTTACAAATTGATAGACATTTGACGGACATGGTTTGGATTAATGGACATACAAATAGAACGTTTTTGTATGATACACCAGTGACTGCTGATCTTTTTAGTCGGCAGTAGGTTGATATTATGGAAATAGAAAAACTCCAACCATGCAATTTCAGCAAGAGAAGAATGGGAGAAAGGTTCAAACATCAGGATGCAATAAAAGTTAAAAGATTATTTGATGTCCTTTCTTTCAATTTTAACTTTTTAAGTGTGTTTTCAATTTTACTTGTAATTGTACAGATTTGGAGTTAGAGCGTAGTGAAAGAAATAGTATTAGAAAATTAGTGTAATATATTGTATATTTGGTTTACAATAAATATATTGTATGTTATAATAATGATCATATCGAAATATTTGTATAAAATGTAAGTTTTACATTATCTAATTCTACCTCAAAGTGTGTTGTTTAAGAAATTATATGATTTATAATATAAGTATTTTAGTATGATTTTTTATGTAAAATATTAAAGTTGTTTGATAAATATTATGTAGATCAATGTATAGTAAAAAAATGAAAATATATAATGAAAAACATAAAAACAAACAAGATCTTAAACAAACACACTCAACTTTTGGTAATAGGATTTAGTGAGATTTTTACTATATGAGTTAGTGATGTATAGTATTTTTATCAAATATGATACGTGAATAGTAATTGTAGTAGTTTCTTTTATTGTAACACTTGAATGTAAAATAATAGAAATAATCCTATCTTAATCATTTTTGTTAATTTTGACAAAAAATTAAGAAAAATAGAATTAAAAATTATGTCATTTAGTGAGAAGCGTGAATTTCTACCTTATCTAATCATCTCATTTACAAACATAGTCGTAAGTTGTGTTTACGAATAATTTTTTTCTAACTCCAGGAATTTGAAAGAACTAAAGTTAGAATTAATTTTATGAAGTTTGTATAATAATTTAGATGATAAATATTTATATGATATTAAAAGTAATTTTAAAAATGATTCGGGATAAATAATTGTTCAGACTAAAATAATAAAAAATAAAAATATTAGCGTGAAAATATAAGTAAACGTTAATTTCTCGTGATAAACGTTAATTTCTCGTGATCCTTGCCGTCCTCTACTCCTCTCCAATTCTGCTCCTCTGGATCTATATCATCATCGTCTTCTTCTTCTTCTTCTTCTTCATAGTCGTATAGGAAGAGCAATGGTTTACTCTCTGTTCCACAGCCCTATCCACCGACCACTACCGCATGCCCTCCTCCCCACCGCCCCACCACCACGACCACTCCTTTGCACGACCCTCTTCCTCCCCGGGCTTCGGCACCTCCTCTCCTCCGGCATCGGCGGGCCCTGCTGCACCAACGCCAAGCCGGCGGTGGCGCCTCGTCGTGCCTCCTTTCTGCTGGAGAACCCCGTCGTGTGGGTCGGTCGGATGTGCATCTTCTACGCCCTCCTCAAGGCTGGTCTTGCTGGCTCTCCCTCCAATCCTTTCGTCTCGGGTACTGATCCATGTGCATTTCCCTTCGTCTTCCGTTTCTGTTCTGTTCCGTGGTTGACGGTGCCGATGTGTGTTCTTCCTGCTGTGGGGTTAAGATTTAGGGAGTGGCGGTGATGATTATGGGTTTTCTAAAAAGTGGCTGGAGGCGTTGCAAGGACGATCAGGTTTGTGCTTTGTCTTTTCCAAACTTTGAGCTGACGATGATCTGCCTGATGCAGATTTATATACAGCTTTCTCTTTTGTCTGTGAAATATGGGATTGGACTGTTATCAATGGTTCTTGAATTGGTCTCTTGAAGATTTTTTTTTTACAACTCTTTGAGATTACTATGCGACTTAGGATGCGTTTATTTCAGTTTCAGAACACAGTGCATAACTTCTGGAACAATAGCTATACTTTGAAGAAACAATTTTTGAAAGAAAGAATGACAGTTCTGGAGTTATGTTTGTTTATTGGAATGGTAACTTTTATAAAGTTTCAATTTTATCGTTAGAAGGTTTTTTTTGGAAAAATGTTTTTAACAATATTCGAAGAGTCTATTTTATTGAAAATATTTTTAAAAATGCTTAAAATTTGAAAATATCATTATAATTTTCAAAATTTCATGTACATCATAGATATTGCTTTTTAGCCTCATCATGAAACGAAAAACCACCGTTTCCACATTGTTATGTAAATTCCCCTACAACCTGAACTACGTTATTGACATTGCTGTTCAAACAAGACCAAGCTCAAAATTAATCATTTTCTGAATGGTAAGCCTAATCTAATTTATCAAATAAACCAGGCAATCTTGGTTATATGGTTTAAAAGAAATGTTCTCTACTCTCGGATTTATTTGCTACTTTCCAATATCCTAGTTGTCTGTTTACATGTGATGGGTAAATAATACTTTTAAGTCACGGGAAATAATTTCTGAAGAATCGGTTTTGAATTTCATATGGTACAATTTTTCTCCACATAGATTATATTGCAATTTGATTCTATATAATCTTATCAACATCGTCATGCAGCCATTATTTTTGCTTTCCAATTTTGGCATTCCCTACTTTGTTGTGAATTTATCTTTGATTAGACGATAAAGAGGCAGTTGATAGGAGAAAGCTTGTGAGCAAGTGGCATCCAACAACAAAGGGTACACTCAAGAGGAGTTACAGAGTCCCCTCAAAACCAGCAGGACAGCGTCTTCTTAAATCAATTGCATCATTACTTTCTGATGATGATACTTTCATTGATGCTACTTCTCACAAGGTACTTGTTATGAGCTGCTTAAATGGATG